>JASEVX010000001.1:30811633-30956764 GCA_031761405.1 Serripes groenlandicus | reverse complement strand
TAATTACTGTACTGTTTCGATCAGTAGTGAGAAGCGAAAGTTAAATAAAATAGATGCATTTAACTACCACAAGCGTTAATGCTGACAGATTAATTAAACTGGAATGTGCGAATGATGCTCTTGTCAAAGCTAATACTTGTCGTACTGGTTTAGGTTTATCGGATTTAAGAGGCAAATCATTGGTGGCAATATGTTAGTGAGAAAGAGAGAGAGAGAAGAGAGAGAGAGAGAGAGAGAGAGAGAGAGGAGAGAGAGAGAGAGAGAGAGAGAGAGAGAGAGAGAGAGATAGAGAGAGAGAGAGAGAGCGAAAGAGAGAGAGAGAGAGAGAGAGAGAGAGAGAGAGAGAGAGAGAGGAGCTATAGAGAAAAGAGAGAGAGAAAGAGAGAGAGAGAGAGAGAGAGAGAGGAGAGAGACAGAGGAGAGAGAGAGAGAGAGACAGAGACAGAGAGAGAGAGAGAGAGAAAGAGAGAAAGAGGAAGGGAGGAGATATTGAAAGAGAAACATAGATAGAGAGATGAGCGGACGGGTACGGACTCAGACAAGAGAGAGAGGAGGGGGGGGGTAGAGAGGAGAGAGTGCTTGTGCAATGTTCAACATACAGTCCGTTCAATACATATTCGAAAAAAAACAACTTTTATTTTGTCTTGTATATAGATATAGTTGATGTATAACTTCAACGTAATTACGTTAACATTTATATAAATGAATATTACTTGGGTGTAGTCAAACTCATGCTAAAATTTGTATAATTCTACCCCAAATGTGTCATTAGAAATTCTATACAAGCAGGATATTCTATGCAGTTAGTGCGAAACAGATATATTCTTAAGCTATACTAATAAAAGTCGTTCGTTTACAAACACATCTATAATGGTAATGGTAAGGTAAAATGTACAAATAAGTTGTAAATATAAATTTTGTGTTGTCTTTTACATTTCATGTACTAATATAATGTTCATTTATTGTTGTGAATGTGTCAAACTTTTGTCAATATGCCCCTTGCCTGTAATGGACATATTGTATCATATTATTTTGTATTATGTATGTTATTATATGATATTGTATTGTATTGCATTGTATTATATTATATTGTGTTATATTAAATTGTATTGCCTGTTAAGCATGTATTATATAACGTTGTGATAAGGATATGATATTACGTTTGAACAACACACCTTCTCCGTCTATGACACACGACATGTTACCTCTTGCGAATTTTTGTACTTGTAAATTGGTAAATATGCTTCACTTGCTATGTCAATTGTAATGTTTATTTGTGTATTTTGTTTTTCTCACAGGTCATGTGGCCTATTGAATTTATATTTGAAATAAACATCTTCATATAATATAATGCTTCGTTTTGTGGCGGAGGTGGAATATAAGGTGACATTAAAATCACTACGGACAAGGTGTACTTCGGTATGTTATATAGATCTACGCTCGGTGGTCTGCGGTTGAGTAGATCTAATTGTTAAAGTTAATTGTAAGAAGGTAATGATCAATTAGGCAGACTGTTTTAGCCACCGTTGGAATAGTGGATTGAAATGTTTTAAAACGTGCATCACGGATAGTGCCTTGATGGTTGAGCGACAACAGTGTTTTACCGCTTCCCTCAGATAAAATTGATGTGTCGTCTGCTGCTATTACATGTTCTCAAACATTTGTAATGATACCGATTCAAGTATTGTTTTATTCATGTAATGTTTAAAACATTATCATTATTTGTAATGTCTCATTTTGTCGTAAAATTTTCAAAAGTCATCTGCTGCAAAGGCGTTTAAAAATGACCTTTGCATCGAGTAATGGATTGTAACACTTTCTTCAAAACATTTGTGCATTTAGTAAAATGGTTGCATTACTAGTATTCGTGTTGAATAAGACCAGCCATGGACAATTGAAACCTCAATGCACGGATTTGCACAATATGAAAAGTCATATCTCCTATAATGATGAGCTTGCTTTTAAGCAGTGTATGCTACATAGGTTGAAATCGTCGTTCTTGCTTCGTTTTGTGTCAGAAATGATAAGACATGTAATGAAAAACAGTAATTCCAGTTAACCATTTGATTCGAAATAACCGCTCCTATATGTTGTAAATCAATCTGCGTATATGTCTAAAAACATATAGGTTTCAAAGAATTTTAATCCCTAATTCGGGCTTAAGTAAATATAAAGTCTTGCCAAGAAAAAATATAGGTTGTTATAGGTGTATTCCGTCATTGTTGCTGTTCATAAGAGAAACTATCGACAGATTATTGAGAAATTAAAGACTAAAAAAGAATTGCACTTAAGTGATGTTTTTTTTGCATCGAGATATAGGCCCTCTTTTTTCAATGGCCCGTATATCTTATACTAATATAGCAAGAACAATCAAAGTTATGGTTTCTTAAAGTCTATTGTATGTTCTTTGATTCGCTATAGTGAAATGTTGTTTCAACAACTGAAATGACTTCTGTGACATCTCAAACATTAAGGCGAACTGAATACGGTCGCCTTAAGATACGTTCGCCTTAATGTATGTTTTTTTAGCACGGAAGTTCGCCTTAATGTAGAATCCATACTTATATATATATATATATATATATATGTGTGTGTGTGTGTGTGTGTGTATGTATGTACGTATTTATATATAACTAAAAGTAAGAAAGTCAATGATATTCTCCGATGTTCGTTCTTTTTCTGTAAACTAGAAAAAACAAGAACGTGCTTGCAGTGGCAAACACAGATAACAAAATATTCAAATGCCACACAGGAACGTAGTCAAAGTATTTTTCACAGGACCTCCCCGCCCAATCATTTGTGTTAGCTCAAATGTTTCAGCGTAAGATTCCTATAAATAATCACATCAGGTAGACGATGTTTGTTTCAGTTGGGGTTTTACGTCGTTTTCAACATCATTAAGTTATAGCACGGCATTTAGTGAGTCTAATCCAGTGTTCATTAAAGAAGATAGAACATAACAAATGGGCTCGGCGAGATTTACGTATGTAGTCCGGGTCAATGCCACCGGAAATAACCGAGAAGTGCAAGAACAAAAATGTTTCAAAGTTTAATACATACACTTAGCACATGTTAAATGTGATATGAGGTAATTATTATACATGTTTACATATAAAGTGAATACCAGGCTGTATACAGGATTGATATGGATAGAAAAAAAGTGAGAGTTAAGACAGACAAAAGAACAAAACAAAAAAACAAACATATTAAATATTAATAACCCATTTCCTGCTGACATATTGCTGCTGAAATGTCACTCTTAATTAAGTTGGTATCATGCTGTGCTACATTATCAGGTTTTCGTAGAAGCGTTATGAGCACCATGTATCAGGATGAGACTACATGAATTAGCAGACTGATCCTGGCATACTGATCCCTTTTTTGTTTTAAGTGATGTTTAGGAAGTCAAGTAATATTAATCTTAGCACATTAGGAGGAATAATAGAGAATGCAAAGCACATTGTCATGTGGTTTCTTTGCATTTCTTCAGCACAGCATAGATGAATTTTGAAAGAGATGTTAATGCTTGTTCGTTCGTTGAGTTCATGCTTTTTCTAAACGTGTACATGTTTTGATTTATACATAGAGATTTATTTATTACTTTGGACCTGTTATCACTGAACTATTCACACTTAAAAAGGTAATGGAATACGACCCCTAATTTGTTAGAATTACAGATGTTGCATACTCTATGATGCCGAGGAATGCCTTGCCAACGACCTTTTTCTATTAGCAAATAATTATTGCACATTCAAGTTGATAATCGATTGAAGCAGCTTACCATAAAGGATGTTGTAAAACTCTTCAAACTGATGTCCAAACTTGTATAATCGAAACTTTAGGCATTTTAGAGGACTTGCTAAATCTGCTTGAATCAATTGGGACTTCAAAATTCTATCGATTTCATTAAACGACATTGATTTTGAACCAACATAATATCCGTTATTCCAAATGTAGCTCAGACCGCAGCTATCAAAGATTGTTTTGGCACATTTTAGCCATTTTATAGAACTATTTCTGTTACTGAAATTTGCATTAACCTTTTTATATATTGAAGATGATATTTTGTTAACATTATTTATAAGGCCATACCAAAAGCCTACAATTCTTTTCGTAATGGTTACCGATAAAGGGTATCTCCCTAGGTCATCATATAGCATTTCATTAGGTGTACTCTTTCTTACATGTAATATATATATTTCATGAAATCGGTATGAACTTTTTCGATACTAGATAAGTCTTCCAAAAGCCCAAAGTTCACACCCATACAGTAAGACTGGGACAACTGTATGATCAAATAGTTTTAGCTGGCATTCAATAGATAAGTTTAGATTTCGTATTTGTTCTGAATAGACCAAACATCGCCTTTCTGGCCTGTTCAATGGCATACTTTTTCGCAGAGTTAAACACTCTATTTGTTTAAAACATAACACCTAAAAAGTTAAATTCAGCAACAATTTCAATAGCATGGTTATCAATATTTAAGTAATTATCTGTAATCGTTATGTCTCCAAAGACAAGAATTTTTGTTTTATCATAGTTTATCTGGAGCTTCCACTTGTTATAATAACCAGAAATTATATCTAAAGAGTCAATCAGGTGTTCTTTAGATTTTGCAAAAATGACTGTATCATCAGCATAAAGTAGTACAATGAATTTGACAAACAAGTCCAAGTTTGAATTTTGTAGATCTTAACTAGGTGCTCCATTGTTTAACAAGTAGTGCTCTAGGTCACTCAGGTATAGCGAAAAGAGAAAAGGCCTCTGAAACATTGAAATAATTCAGATTGTTGTCCATTTAAGGAGACACAGCTTTTGATATTTTCTTACATATTTTTAACTATGTTTAAAAAGTTTACACCACAAACCATTGCGCCAAATGGAATCAAAATCTTTTTTGAAATCAACAAAAGCACAGAAGAGTTACATCTTTGGTTTTAAAGTATTGAGATAGTTTATGCAAAACAAAGATATTGTCAACTTTTGAGAGTTGTTTACGAAAACCTGCTTGGTTAGGCTTCAGAAGATTATTTTCTTCAACAAAACTATTTAATCGTTTATTCAATATAGACGTGAATACTTTGCCCATGCAGCTTAAAGGTGTTATAGGCCTGTAATTTTCAGGGGCGTTTATGTTTCCTTTATTTTTGAATATTGAAATAATACAATCATTTAACCAAGAATCTGACATAACACAACATTAAATAGTTTGGAATCAACGGGTAATAGTGAATGTATGCAGTGTTTCAAATATTAATTTGCAACATTATCTGCGCCGCATACCTTTCCGCTCTCTAATTGTTTTTTAGCATTTGTAATTTCTTTTTCTGTTATCATTTAAGTTATTTGACACATGAACATGTACAGGTAAAAAATGCATAGAAATCATTCAACTTCAAATCGTCATGATTAGTTTTGCTATCTAAACTATTTATGTAGTCCCGATATGCCTTGGGATTTTTAGTTGTCATATTTTTTATCGTGTTTCTGCATGTCCGTTTATAGTTGTTTAGCTTTTTATTCAGGATAGATTTATATTCTTGCTTGCGTTTCGGTGTTATTGTCTTAATTTGTAATCCTATTGTAACGTTTTCTACATATGTGGTATACTTTTCTAGTATTTTTACAGTCATTGTCGAACCATTTGTCAAGTTTCTTTTTATTATTTGGGATAGTTTTACGTGAATCATACATTCCACAGGTTTTTGCCGCAGATTCAAGCAAAATATTTGCCGTCTCGTCTGTGATACTATTTATAAAATGTTTATCAACTTCGTCTGTATGTAATAATCTTTCTAAAACGTCATTAAATTTACTGATATCTAAATTATCGACAACTATAGAAGCACAATCATTATTCCACATTTTAATATTTTGTGAATGTGCAGGTTTATGATTAGATTTCATCGATGACTTTGTTTTTAAGCAGAATGTCAAGGGACAATGAACATCAGATAAAAGTGGTGAAACTTCATCAACATTAAAATAATTGACTAAATGCAATGCTTCAGATGAGGATATTACGTAATCGACAACTGAGGTTTCTTTACAGGTTAGCTTGCCTGCAAACTTGTCATTAAACGATCTGCCTTTTAATATAACAATGTTATTTCTCCTACAAAAGTCAATCAAGACCTTGCCTGATCGGTTAGCAGAAGTATCGATAGACATTCGGTAGATTGCATATTCATCGAGTTTGCTAACTTCTAAAAAGGCATCACCACTATCCATAAAATTACTATCAACACTTATTGTTTCGAATATATGCTTTCATCTGTGTAAACTATATATTGCATGTTAGAGGTAGGTGCATTATAATCACCCATCATGATAATATATTTATTATTGTTATTATATGGTTGAAGTTCCGCATGAAATGCATTTAAATTTCTGTCTTTGAAGAACTTGGAATTTTCTGGAGATATATACATTACTAAAGATCAAATCTTCATCGGTATCAAATAGTAATTTGGAAACTTTAAACCGGACATAGTCACATTCAGATTCTAGGAATGTACAATATTTATAAATATCATTTTTAACAAAGGTTCCTATCCCTCTGGACTTTTTTAAGTACTTTCGCTTTCTATTTTGAGGGATAAACATATAGTCATTCCGTGTCGTATCTAAAGAGAGTCTAAATGCGTTTCCGTGCATACAAAAATATCAAAATTGGCAAAATATTGCCTAAAATCCGGAGTAATAAGTTCACTCTTTAAAGCCGTGGTCACACCATACGTAGTTGACCGTAGTGGGAAATGACCGTAGTCGGCCGTAGTTGAACGTATGAAACGTAGTTGAACGTGGTTACACGTAGATAACCGTAGTTCAACGTAGTATTGAACGTAGTTTGAACTTATGATTTGCCCGTAGTAAGCACATAATTTTTCAACATGTTCAAAAATTGGTTACGGTTAAGTACGTTGTGTGACCCTACTGTGAGCGTAGTTTGAACGTAGTTGACCTTAGTTAACCGCAATTGACCCTACTTGAACGTAGTTCACACGTAGTTAAACGTAGTTGTCCGTAGCTACACGTAGTGATACCCTAGTTAACCCTAGCCATTATGCTCGAATTTACTTCACCGTACTTCTACCTAGTTGGCCGTATTTGACCCTACTTCACCGTAGTTCACACGTAGTTCAACGTAGTTGTCCGTAGCTACACGTAGTGATACCCTAGTTAACCCTAGCCATTATGTTCGAACGTACTTCAACCTAGTTGACCGTAGTAACACTACGGCAGACTACGTTTCAAATGAACTACGGTCAACTACGTGCATGAACGTAAGTGTGACCATGGCTTAAACCACAGACATTTAAACTGGAAAAGGATAGAAAGGTTGGTTTTGATTTATTTCGACCACCACGACTGTCCTATGTTTCACTATTACTAGCTTGAGGGGGACCTTCCTTCCGTTGGGATCGAACTTGCTACGTATCTGTTAAGGGGTCTGACCTCATACCAATTGACGAAGAGTGTGTCTTCTACAAGCACAGCATATTGATCACTCTTTCGAGCGGCAAGTAATTTTATGTCACGAAGTTTTAAGCGAGTTTCAATAAAGTTACTAAGAACTGCTTCCGTATCTTCATCTCGTGTCTTTGCAATGTTTGTGAAAAGGAGATTGTCTCTCATATTTCTGCAAATGATATCTAAACTGTCCTCCAGGTTTGATTTAAGTATGTTGTTTTCAACGTTAACACGATCGACTTTATTTTCGCTTACAACTTCAGACGGAAATTGTCGAGCACATATGATCACTCGCACGTCATTGACGCTACATTTGCAAAACACGTTTACCCGTATGTCTTTAAAACTCAATTAGTTTGCACTATATTAAAATAAAAGGCTATGGTGTTTACTATTAATAAATACCAAGATCATACGGAAATTACCGTGCTCATAAGAAGAGTGTTTGACATTAAATCCCTAAAGAAGAAGAGAATAACCATTAATTCTTGATCATCAACGGGCTTGTAATTCTGATTCTTGTAAGTGGTAATACTTATTAAAGCAGAGGTAGAACATTATAAAAGACAATATTCGAAATATATTTAAAAGAGAATGACAAAGTATTTTTAAACATGTATTGTGATACATCTGGGGATGGTTATCCGGGTTTGTTAAGAGCATTTTCGTTCGAAACGTTCTTGGTAAAGCTGGTATCGGACATACTTTTTTTTCAAATCATTCAATATTTCATCTTCATGGCATCAACTGAACTTTGGAGTGTACGTAACTGGATGATTGTCTGATGGATGCAACTTTATGCCTTTCCCACATACAACAAATCTGCAGCAGACGACCTTGAAAACATACAGTCAAAGATATAGAAACTCTCTATAAATGAAAAAGAAATATATCAATTATAGTTAAAAGCATCATGGCCAAAGGAGAAATTGCCGACTATGAGCAATTTCTGCTATTGCCACGATGTTTTGAAAAGTCGATGTTTTGAAATTATCTACTGCAGAGGCGTCAAATTATATACATTTGTCTTATTAGACTCTTTTTCAATCGGACATAAGGATATCATTATTAAGAAAGGAGTAGTGAATATTTTACCTTCGTTTAAAAGACACGTGTATTGTGCCTTTTAATTGTTTCATATCCTCTATTACTTGAAATTTTTAAAACTCATTTAAATATTCATAACGAATTTAAAACGAGATGATGGATCTTATATGAGCCGTTCAACGGGAAAACCAACATTATTATATCTGCGTAATGTATCGATCCAGATCAGCCTGTGCGCCTGTGCAGGCTAATCCGGGTCGACACATTCCGTTCCAGGGGGATAGAGGTGTACAGTAATGATTCCTGAAACAAAATATCCACAGGAGGCGAAAAGTGTCTGTCCGGTTTAGCCTTCGCGGCATGCTTAGGCTGATCAGGTTAGATACTTTAGAGTCCACAATGTTGGTTTTCTCGCTGGACGGCTCATATATAAATGTATACATGTTAAGGGTAAGAAGGCTTAAGTAGAATTTAATTCAGATTTTATGTATGCATCTGGCTGTTATGGTAGGATAACATCGTCCGCTAGAGTACGTGTTAATCTCAACCCCTACGGCTATTACAAATCCATCTTGGAATCCGGTATCGTCCGACATAGAAATTCCCCGTACACACTCCATCACATGGATTGTCGTGTCTGAAATGTAAACACGCCATCGATAACGGATACTTTTTGTGACCTTTAAATTAGATGGATACAGATATTCAGGAAAAGAGGCAAAAACGCCCAGCATATACCACTCATCATTGTGCCAGATAACAAATGTTTGAGGATGATAACTTTGCAGCAGAGTTATAGCTCTTGTTACATTCTTAATAGGAGCGTAATAATGTTGTTAAACAATCAATGTTGACTTTAATCTGATATGCAAGAAAAACTTGAGCTGAAGGTAGCGAACATTTTGAGGATGATAATTTTGCAGCATAGTTATAGCTCTTGTTACATTATTAATAGGAGCGTTATAGTGTTGTTAAACAATCACTGATATACAAGAAAAACTTGAGCTGAAGGTAGCGAACATTTCGTAAAAAATTCTTCTATCTGAATGTTATCTTCAAACACGAGATTGTCTACACCCATGTTTTTCTGCCTGGTAAACTAGTAGAAACTAAAATCTGTATTAAATCACCTTCTAGGAAGTGTACAAGAAGTATTGTAGTATTGTTGTTATTTCGTATTCCATTCACTGTTTAACAATCTAATTATCTAAAATACCCTCTCGACGAAACTATACAGTAATTTATAATCATCCTAATTATGTCATTCTAATTATATGCGTTGTAAATACAAATGTACATGGACCAGAGGCATTTATACCTTAATAAAGAAATAGAATGGAATAGAATAGAAACATGTCACTTATTGTTTTTACAATGTCAAATAGCGGACCAATAATAAACAACAGGAAACAAATATATGTTTGAAAATTATTTTTAAAAAACGTATTTTTTTCTCTTTGAATGAATACGGGATTTACATAATCAAGTCTATATTATAAGTAACTAGAAACATTTTATTAGTCATTTGAGAGAAGAAGAGAATCCTATTGTAGAGTATTTAGTATATTGAAACATCAAGGAAGGAAGCAATTGTTGTGGTTTATCATAGCGCAGTTGTTCCTTGTTTATTTGTGATTCCGTTACTTTTTCTTTGTAAATCTTACTGCTTGTTGTAGTCCTAAACCAAGCGAATGTTCTTAATTCTTTAATCGATATAAGGTGGATACAGAAACTACGTTAATCTCGTCGCAAATAATAAACATAATTTAATGGAAAATAATTATAAATAAAAGCATAATTAATGCATAGCTTTTTAAACAGTGTGGCTCAAAGGAGAAATTTCTCATTTATGAACAATTTCTATTTTTGCCAAAATGTTTTCAAAAGTCCCCGGCTACACACGCGTTATCATGCGTTTGTGCGTGGGAAAATGGTGTGCTTAAGACTGAATAACAACACTTACATGCATTGAGCCCAAGGTACTGCTGGACACGTCATAAATTGGCACGCAATCACGATACATTGGGGTACTTGATTATTTGGACACCACCCTATAGGGTTATAGAAATAAAAAACAAATGAGTCGTCCCAACATTATGGACTCTGCGTTATGTATCGACCCAGATCCGGGCGGACACATTCCGTCTCAATGGGATAAAGGTATAGAGTAATGACTCGTGAAGGAGAAAATCTACTGGAGACGAAAAATGTCTGTCCGGGATAGCCTGTTCGGCATGCTTAGGCTGATCCGGGGCGATACTTTGCGCAAAGTCCACTTTGTTGGTATTCTCGTTGGGCGGCTCAAATTAATACATTAGTTTCCTCTACGTCACAGGAAAACAGGCATTCGAAGGTTTTGAAGTTAATGATAATAACGATCAAATTGCGTACATTATACATGTAGCGGTGCTCTGTGGAAACCAATTTTAATGAGTTTGAGACCAGTGAAGATCCAGATCAGCCGGTACGTCCATACATTTCTAATACGCTTTTAGATAGCGTATACGACTAGTTGATGATGTAAGAATCCTGTGCAGACATATTGGGCTTTATATTGATGGTAAAGGCTTCACTAAATAGGTTCAAGTTGTCAAAGGGTTAACAACACAACCTTACAAAATCGGCTTTCGTGTGGCAATGATCAATGTTGGTGAAATCTCGCCTCGCTAAATGGTAAGAGCGTCTGTCTAAGGTGTAGGATGCCAGGGTTCGAGCCCTCAGTTCGGTCCATAACAAATACACATGAGCCTTTCCACGGGAAAACCAACATTGTGGACTCTGTGTAAAGTATCGACCCAAATCAGACTAAGCATGTCACGCAGGCTAACCAGGACAGACACTTTTCGCCTCCTTGTTGATTTTCTGTTTCAGGAATCATTATTCTATACCTCTATCACCCGGAGACGGAATGTGTCGGCCCGGATGAACCTGTGCGGACTGCGCTGGCTGATCAGGGTCGATACATTCCGAAGAGTTAATACTGTTGGTTTAGTTCGTGGAAAGGCTCATATGTACTATGCAAATGGTAGTAGTGGTTTCGCTTCCTGGCTTTCAAGATTGTGAGGATACAATTACGCTATATGTTCATCAACACAGTCTAATCAAGATATAAACTGTTCAAATATAATTTACACAAAGTTTCTTATGAGACTCCTGACAGGAGGAAGAACATGCATAGGCTAATCTGAAAATACGTCGATCAGAAATGCCATCTTGTACCTGTTCGCACCTGTATTACGTAGGGGAGGTAATCATATAATACAAATCTAATGTCAATGAAGCGTACCAATTTTGACTGCTTCACATAACAAGAATCCAGCCCTGTGTTCCATAGTAAACACAACGTAAACACGTTTTGTCTATGGAGCGGAACGAAGCCTACCTGCATTATGCATGTAATCCCGTCAAACAGGTTTGGTTTACCGACTAATGCACGGATTATCGACGAAACCTATATTGGTTTCGCAAAACAGGTTTTAGGTTTGGTGACTATGGAACACAGGGCGGGTCATTATACCCTGTTCTGTTTGTTTGTTTGTTTGGAGTTTAACGCCGCTTTCAACAGCTTTGGTCGTATCACGGCGGTCAGTGCACCTACCCATGTTTTCCTGGCTTTCCCACACCAGTACTTACACAACAACCCTGTTCTGTGTTTGGTAGTAAATTGTAGCTAATCAACCAATCAAATAACAGCGTTTTTCATTTCCGGTACGAATCGATACAAATCATGAGTTACCAAATTGTTATCGGAAGCGAGGCTGGCCTCGGTTACACGAAACTACTTTGGAAGCTGGGCATGTTAATTATGTCTTGTCCTTAAAACTGAACTATTTAAATTTGTCTAGGTTATATATTTTGAAGTTTGGCTTTCACTCAAATAGTTTAACCAATAATGCTTCCATCGTAACAGAATTTAGAAATGAAATAATATTGAGCCTTTGATTCAAGGGCACAATACTACTTGTATATTGAACGAAACTTGGGCAACGTTGCAATTTTGTAAGAACTTTTCTTTAGTTAAAAACGATAGATTATGTTGATAATTTATAACGGAGTGCAAGAAGTTTGTAAAATGCTCAACCAAGAGAAACCTGAATCGGTGCATGATGTAACAATTTAGCCGATGTGTTCAGATTATAATGTAACTCAACACTTTTCCCACATACAGACGCTTTATGACGCCTCTGCAACGGACGATTTTTTAAAACATTTTGGCAAATGGTGGAATTGCTCATAATGAGCAATGTCTCATTTTACCACAACTTTTTCAACTTCATTCAAAACACGTTCTTTCATTAATATATATTTTACATATGTTTCTCCAGTTGCTTTTATAGTCATCTGCTGCAGATGTGTTGTATGTGGGAAAGGGAGGTCTAACTTACACGGAAGCCATGGTTCGCGCTCAACACCGACACACGAACTTCCGCCACAGGCCGTCGTCGGACAACACTCTCTTCCCGGTCCACAACCTTCTATAGGACATGTACTGGCACAATGTCCAAACTCTAATCGAGATGAAGTTGGGGCTGGCGGACATCTAGCTAAATCATTAATGGAATCAGTTTGTTATGAAACAGACGAACTTTGGCGCTTCTATAGCAGAGGGCGTTTGAAAACATTGTGTGAAAATGATTTGTTTGTTTGGTATTTAACCCTGCTCTAAAAGAGATGTCTGTTATGTCACGGCGTTTCCATGGTAATTTAATAGTACTACTGGTACATTTATCCAAACACCAGCGAGTCAGTCGTAATGTTAACACCATAAACCTAAGCGGCAAGGAGAGAAATTCACTGCTACCATTTTTAAAGTCTTGTTAGAAAATCAAGGTTTACTCACATTAACATATTCTCGTTCTCCGACAATGTTTAAATCTCAATATTGAAATGACAATCACATCCTTCCGATGTTGTAGTACTTTTCCTGAGAAGAGTTGACAGCTTTGAAAACTTTCAATAAAGGAGAACAGTCACATGAAACACATCCGCACATGAGAAAGCGGAGAATAAACTCACAACCGGCAATTATCCTTGTCTAACAAAGTTTTAAAGTCTCAAAATTGCATAGCTATTTAGTTTTCGAAGCAGACGCCTTTTAAAAAAATGCTACAGGCAGTGGTCCACAACTACAGCCTATACGACAAAAACAGGAATATATACAAATCGAGGTGTAAGCGGCGAACAGGATTACACCTTGACCGAGTGGTCAACAATGGGAATTTGAAACCAGGCGTTTCAGGTTCGATCCTCGCTCATGGCGGTCATGATTGTGTGCACTTGAGTAAGGCACATTGCCTAGCTTAGTACTGGTTTGTTTAGTTTAACCCTTTCCCTCATACAACAATTCTGCAGCAGACCACTTTGAACATATTTTGTCAAAAATAGAAAATCTCTATAATTTCATGGATAACCTATGATTAAAAGTGGAAAACATTGTGGCAAAAGGAGAAATTGCTCGTTTTGAGCAATTTCTTCTTTTATCATTATGTTTTTAAAAAAAAATATGAGGGAAAAGGTTAAACATATTTATTTCTCATATATTTTACCATCCTCGGTACCCAGGCTATTCATAACATATATGATACCCTGGGCAAATTGGCTGTACAAATCTCGTACTCATGAATAATTTATCAGATGAAATGCAGCCTTTTGATCGGCCGCATGACACAAACCTTTTGCGATACTAAAATTACGGTGTTACGGAGGAAATCGTGGCGCATGCTTTACGAAATTTCGCTAGCCAATTTGCCCAGGGTATCATATATTTTATGAATAGCCTGGGTACCGAGGATGATATTTTACATAATAGGAAACATCAAGAAATATACAATGCAGGAATGGATTGGACTGAAAGCTCATAGCTTATTTAAGGTCCTCTCAAATACAAATAAAGATTGCTTTACAAGAAGCACGGTGAATACTTTACATGTTCAGAAAATAGCAGCTTACTTTAGCTGTATTATGTAGCATATTAGAAAAAAACATAATAGAGAGAGAGAGCAAGAGTTTGTTTGTTTTTTGTTTGTTTGGAGTTTAACGCCGCTTTCAACAGCTTTGGTCATATCACGGCGGTCAGTGCACCTACCCATGTTTTCCTGGCTTTCACACATCAGTACTTACACAACATTCTTTCGAAGCCACTGACTACTTTCTCACATAGATCAGAGGTGAGAGGCAATGGAAAACATCGCCCGAAAGAATGTCGCCGCAACCGGGTATCGAACCCGTGACCTCCAGATCACGAGTCAGATACGCTACCAATTGAGCTACCCGGCCGGGGAGAGAGAGCAAGAGAGGGCGAAAGATAGTATTTTACCTGACTGCGAATAAACCTCCAAGATAGCCACAAAAAAAACAGCTGTGTGAAGTTAGCTAAACATACGACATTCGACATTCGACATTCAAAAGTTGGAAAAAAAAACGAATGTCGTGCTGGCACGACATTCGACATTCGACATTCAAAAGTATGAAAAAAAAACGAATGTCGTGCTGGCACGACATTCGACATTCGACATTCAAAAGTTGAAAAAAAAAAAACGAATGTCGTGCTGGCACGACATTCGACATTCGACATTCAAAAAATAAAACTTCAAAAAATTGAATGTCGTGCTGGCACGACATTCGACATTCGACATTCAAAAGTTGAAAAAAAAAAACGAATGTCGTGCTGGCACGACATTCGACATTCGACATTCAAAAAATAAAACTTCAAAAAATTGAATGTCGTGCTGGCACGACATTCGACATTCGACATTCAAAAGTTGAAAAAAAATCTCAAGGGAGTGGAACAACGGCCTTAAGGCGGATTTCACCCGATTCTGCCGCGTGTATTACGGGGAGCACTTAGGCCTACAAGCCCTTGTCACGGGAGTCGAACAAAAAAAAATCACAATGGAGTGGAACACTTTTTTTTTTTCTTACGGGCGTGGAACAACGGCCTTAAGGCGGATTTCTACTCGAGTCTGCTGCGTGTATTACGTGGAGCACTTGGGCCTACAAACCCTTGTCACGGCAGTCGAAAAAAAAAAAAAGATCACAATGGAGTGGAACACTTTTATTTTTTTTCTTACGGGCGTGGAACAACGGCCTTAAGGCGGATTCCTACTCGAGTCTGCTGCGTGTATTACGGGGAGCACTTGGGCCTACAAGCCCTTGTCACGGCAGTCGAACAAAAAAAAAATCACAATGGAGTGGAACACTTTTTGGTTTTTGTTTCGGGCGTGGAACAACAGCCTTAAGGCGGATTTCTACCGGAGTCTGCTGCGTGTTTTACGGGGAGGACTCTGCTGCTAGTCGGGGAAATGTAAGCCGGGGCCGCATACTCTTTAAGGCAGGTCCCGCAGTCTACCCGCGCTTACGGCGAAGTGCTGAGCTTTGTTTTACGCTAGCACTCCGCTGCTAGTAGGGGAAATGTGCGCCGGTGCCGCACATGATATACGGCCGGTCCCGCAGTCTAGCCGCGATTAAGGCGAAGTGCTGAGCCTTGATTTAGGCGAGCAATCAGCTGCTAGTAGGGGAAATGTGAGCCGGGGTCGCATACGCTATAAGGCAGGCCCTGCAGTCTTCATTCGACATTAGAAATTCAAAAACGAATGCCGTGCTGGCACGACATACGACATTCGACATTCAAAAGTTGGAAAAAACACGAATGTCGTGATGGCACGACATTCGACATTCGACATTCAAAAATTAAAAAAAAAATCAACGTAGTGGAACAACGGCCTTTAAGGCTGATTTCTACCCGAGTCTGCCGCGTGTATTACGGGGAGCACTTTGGCCGATAGCCCTTGTCACGGGAGTCGAAAAGAAAACCACAATGGAGTGGAACACTTTTATTTTTTTTCTTACGGGCGTGGAACAACCGTCTTTAGGCGGATTTTTACTCCAGTCTGCTGCGTGTATTACGGGGAGCACTTGGGCCTATAAGCCCTTGTCACGGTAGTCGAAGAAAAAAAAATCACAATGGAGTGGAACACTTTTATTTTTATTACAGGTCCCGCAGTCTACCCGCGCTTACGGCGAAGTGCAGAGCTTTGTTTTACGCTAGCACTCCGCTGTTAGTAGGGGAAATGTGCGCCGGTGCCGCATATGATATACGGCCGGTCCCGCAGTCTAGCCGCGCTTAAGGCGAAGTGCTGAGCCTTGATTTAGGCGAGCAATCGGCTGCTAGTATGGGAAATATGAGCCCGGGTCGCATTCGCTATAAGGCAGGCCCTGCAGTCTACATTCGACATTCACAAACTTTAAAAAATCGAATGTCGTGCTGGCACGACATTCGACATTCGACATTCAAAAATTAAAACTTTAAAAAATACGAATGTCGTGCTGGCACGACATACGACATTCGACATTCAAAAGTTTGAAAAAAAAACGAATGTCGTGCTGGCACGACATTCGACATTCGACATTCAAAAGTTGAAAACAAAACCGAATGTCGTGCTGGCACGACATTCGACATTCGACATTCAAAAGTTGAAAAAAAAAATACGAATGTCGTGCTGGCACGACATTCGACATTCGACATTCAAAAAATAAAACTTCAAAAAATTGAATGTCGTGCTGGCACGACATTCGACATTCGACATTCAAAAGTTGAAAAAAAACAAAACGAATGTCGTGCTGGCACGACATTCGACATTCGACATTCAAAAAATAAAATTTCAACAAATCGACATTCAAAAGTTGAAAAAAGATCTCACGGGAGTGGAACAACGGCCTTAAGGCGGATTTCTACCCGAGTCTGCCGCGTGTATTACGGGGAGCACTTGGGCATACAAGCCCTTGTCACGGGAATCGAACAAAACAAAAATCACAATGGAGTGGAACACTTTTATTTTATTTCTTACGGGCGTGGAACAACAGCCTTAACGCGTATTTCTACCCGAGTCTGCTGCGTGTATTACGGAGAGCTCTCTGCTGCTAGTCGGGGAAATGTAAGCCGGGGCCGCATACTCTTTAAGGCAGGTCCCGCAGTCTACCCGCGCTTACGGCAAAGTACAGAGCTTTGTTTTACGCTAGCACTCCGCTGCTAATAGGGGAAATGTGCGCCGGTGCCGCATATGATATACGGCCGGTCCCGCAGTCTAGCCGCGCTTAAGGCGAAGTGCTGAGCCTTGATTTAGGCGAGCAATCGGCTACTAGTAGGGGAAATGTGAGCCCGGGTCGCATACGCTATAAGGCAGGCCCTGCAGTCTACATTCGACATTGGAAATTCAAAAACGAATGTCGTGCTGGCACGGGACAGCTACCAGGGCCGTAAGTCGAATTTCTACCCGAATTTACCGCATAATTTAAAGGGAGCACTCGGTCCTAGAGGCCATAGTCAAGGCAGTCGAAGCCCGAACATTTCACAATGGAGTGGAACACTTTTTTTTTTTTTTCACGGGACAGCTACCAGGGCCGTAAGTCGAATTTCTACCCGAATTTACCGCATAATTTAAAGGGAGCACTCGGTCCTAGAGGCCATAGTCAAGGCAGTCGAAGCCCGAACATTTCACAATGGAGTGGAACACTTTTTTTTTTTTTTCACGGGACAGCTACCAGGGCCGTAAGTCGAATTTCTACCCGAATTTACCGCATAATTTAAAGGGAGCACTCGGTCCTAGAGGCCATAGTCAAGGCAGTCGAAGCCCGAACATTTCACAATGGAGTGGAACACTTTTTTTGTTTTTTTTCACGGGACAGCTACTAGGGCCGTAAGTCTAATTTCTACCCGAGTTTTCCGCGTAATTCAAGGGAGCACTCGTTACTAGAGGCCATAGTCAAGCCAGTCGAAGCACGAACATTTCACAATGGAGTGGAACACTTTTTTTTTTTTTTTTACGGGACAGCTACCAGGGCCGTAAGTCGAATTTCTACCCGAATTTACCGCATAATTTAAAGAGAGCACTCGGTCCTAGAGGCCTTAGTCAAGGCAGTCGAAGCCCGAACATTTCACAATGGAGTGGAACACTTTTTTTGTTTTTTTTCACGGGACAGCTACCAGGGCCGTAAGTCGAATTTCTACCCGAATTTACCGCGTAATTTAAAGGGAGGACTCGGTACTAGAGGCCTTAATCAAGGAAGTCGAATTTCTACCCGAATTTGCCGCATAATTTAAAGGGAGCACTCGGTCCTAGAGGCCATAGTCAAGGCAGTCGAAGCCCGAACATTTCACAATGGAGTGGAACACTTTTTTTTTTTTTCACGGGACAGCTACCAGGGCCGTAAGTCGAATTTCTACCCGAATTTACCGCATAATTTAAAGGGAGCACTCGGTCCTAGAGGCCATAGTCAAGGCAGTCGAAGCCCGAAAATTTCACAATGGAGTGGAACACTTTTTTTGTTTTTTTTCACAGAACAGCTACTAAGTCTAATTTCTACTCGAGTTTTCCGCGTAATTCAAGGGAGCACTCGGTACTAGAGGCCATAGTCAAGGCAGTCGAAGCACGAACATTTCACAATGGAGTGGAACACTTTTTTTTTTTTTTTTCACGGGACAGCTACCAGGGCCGTAAGTCGAATTTCTACCCGAATTTACCGCATAATTTAAAGAGAGCACTCGGTCCTAGAGGCCTTAGTCAAGGCAGTCGAAGCCCGAACATTTCACAATGGAGTGGAACACTTTTTTTGTTTTTTTTCACGGGACAGCTACCAGGGCCAGGGCCGTAAGTCGAATTTCTACCCGAATTTACCGCGTAATTTAAAGGGAGGACTCGGTACTAGAGGCCTTAATCAAGGAGGTCGAATTTCTACCCGAATTTGCCGCGTAATTTAAAGGGAGCACTCGGTACTAGAGGCCTTAATCAAGGAAGTCGAAGCCTGAACATTTCACAATGGAGTGGAACACTTTTTTTTTTTTTTTTCACGGGACAGCTTCTAGGGCCGTAAGTCGAATTTCTACCCGAGTTTACCGCGTAATTCAAGGGAGCACTCGGTACTAGAGGCCTTATAGTCATGACATTCAAAAGTTGGAAAAAAACCGAATGTCGTGCAGGCACGACATTCGACATTCGACATTCAAAAAATAAAACTTCAACAAATTGAATGTCGTGCTGGCACGACATTCGACATTCGACATTCAAAAGTTGAAAAAAGATCTCACGGGAGTGGAACAACGGCCTTAAGGCGGATTTCTACCCGAGTCTGCCGCGTGTATTACGGGGAGCACTTGGGCCTACAAGCCCTTGTCAGGGGAGTCGAACAAAAAAAAAATCACAATGGAGTGGAACACTTTTATTTTTTTTTCTTACAGGCGTGGAACAACGGCCTAAGGCGGATTTCTACCCGAGTCTGCTGCGTGTATTACGGGGAGCACTCTGCTGCTAGTTGGGGAAATGTAAGCCGGGGCCGCATACTCGTTAAGGCAGGTCCCGCAGTCTAACCGCGCTTACGGCGAAGTGCTGAGCTTTGTTTTACGCTAGCACTCCGCTGCTAGTAGGGAAAATGTGCGCTGGTGCCGCATATGATATACGGCCGGTCCCGCAGTCTACCCGCGATTACGGCGAAGTGCTGAGCCATGATTTATGCGAGCACTCGGCTGCTAGTAGGGGAACTGTGAGCCGGGGCCGAATACGCTATAAGGCAGGTCCCGCAGTCTAACCGCGCTTACGGCGAAGTGCTGAGCTTTGTTTTACGCTAGCACTCCGCTGCTAGTAGGGAAAATGTGCGCTGGTGCCGCATAGGATATACGGCCGGTCCCGCAGTCTACCCGCGATTACGGCGAAGTGCTGAGCCATGATTTATGCGAGCACTCGGCTGCTAGTAGGGGAACTGTGAGCCGGGGCCGAATACGCTATAAGGCAGGTCCCGCAGTCAACGCGCGCTTACGGCGAAGTGCTGAACCTTCTTTTACGCTAGCACTCCGCTGCTAGTAGGGGAAATGTGCGCCTGGGCCGCATATGCTATACGGCAAATCAGGCCCCAACGCACATTTTCCCAGCAATATGCGGAGTGCTGCCTTGAAACTAGGAGAGCACTTCGCCGGCAGCGCGGGTTCTAACGGCGGGACTGCCTTGTAGCAAATCAGGGCCCAGCGCACATTTCCCCAGTCATATGCGGAGTGCTGCCTTGAAACAAGGGGAGCACTTCGCCGTCAGCGCGGATTCTAACGGCGGGACTGCCTTGTAGCAAATTCGGCCCCGGCGCACATTTCCCGAGGCATACGCAGAGTGCTGTCTGGAAACAAGGCGATGATTTCGTCGTCAGCGTGGGTAAACAGCAGGACTTCCTTATAGCAAATTCGGCCTCAGCGCACATTTCCTCGGCCATACGCCTCTAAAACAAGGCGAGGACTTCGCCTTCAGCGCTGGATTCATCGGCAGGACTGCCTTATTGCAAATTCGGCCCCAGCGCACATTTCCCCAGCCATATGCAGAGTGCTGCTTTGAGACAAGAAGAGCACTTTACTGTCAGCGCAAGTTCTAACGGCGGGACTGCCTTGAAGCAAATAAGGCCGTTGTTCCACGCCCGTAAGAAAAAAAATAAAAGTGTTCCACTCCATTGTGTTTTTGTTTTTTTCGACTCCCGTGACAAGGGCTTGTGCTCCCCGTAATACACGCAGAAGACTCGAGTAGAAATCCGCCGTAAGGCCGTTGTTCAACGCCCGTAAGACAAAATATAAAAGTGTTCCATTCCATTGTGATTTTTTTTTGTTAGACAAGGGCTTGTAGGCCCAAGTGCTCCCCGTAATACACGCGGCAGACTCGGGTAGAAATCCGCCTTCAGGTCGTTGTTCCACTCCCGTAAGATATACGACATACGACATTCGACATTCAAAAGTTGGAAAAAAAAACACGAATGTCGTGCTGGCACGACATTCGACATTCGACATTCAAAAGTTGAAAAAATATCTTACGGGAGTGGAACAACGACCTTAAGGCGGATTTCTACCCGAGTGTGCCGCGTGTATTACGGGGAGTACTTGGGCCTACAAGCCATTGTCACGGGAGTCGAACAAAAAAAAATCACAATGGAGTGGAACACTTTTATTTTTTGTCTTACGGGAGTGGAACAACGGCCTTATCTGCTACAAGGCAGTCCCGCCGTTAGAACTTGCGCTGACAGTGAAGTGCTCTTCTTGTCTCAAAGCAGCACTCTGCGTATGGCTGGGGAAATGTGCGCTGGGGCCGAATTTGCAATAAGGCAGTCCTGCCGATGAATCCAGCGCAGAAGGCGAAGTCCTCGGCTTGTTTCGAGGCGTATGGCCAAGGAAATAGGCTGAGGCCGAATTTGCTATAAGGAAGTCCTGCTATTTACCCACGCTGACGGCGAAATCCTCGCCTTGTTTCCAGACAGCACTCTGCGTATGGCTCGGGAAATGTGCGCCGGGGCCGAATTTGCTACAAGGCAGTCCCGCCGTTAGAATCCGCGCTGACGGCGAAGTGCTCCCCTTGTTTCAAGGCAGCACTCCGCATATGACTGGGGAAATGTGCGCTGGGCCCTGATTTGCTACAAGGCAGTCCCGCCGTTATAACCGGCGCTGCCGGCGAAGTGCTCTCCTAGTTTCAAGGCAGCACTCCGCATATTGCTGGGAAAATGTGCGCTGGGTCCTGATTTGCCGTATAGCATATGCGGCCCAGGCACGTAAAAGAAGGTTCAGCACTTCGCCGTAAGCGCGCGTAGAATGCGGGACCTGCCTTATAGCGTATTTGGCCCCGGCTCACATTTCCCCTACTAGCAGCCGAGTGCTCGCATAAATCAAGGCTCAGCACTTCCCCGTAAACGCGGGTAGACTGCGGGACCGGCCGTATATCATATGCGGCACCAGCGCTCATTTCCTACTAGCAGCGGAGTGCTAGCGTAAAACAAAGCTCAGCACTTCGCCGTAAGCGCGGGTAGACTGCGGGACCTGCCTTAAAGAGTATGCGGCCCCGGCTTACATTTCCCCGACTAGCAGCAGAGAGCTCCCCGTAATACACGCAGCAGACTCGAGTAGAAATCCGCCTTAAGGCCGTTGTTCCACGCCCGTAAGAAAAAAAAAAAGTGTTCCACTCCATTGTGATTTTTTTTTGTTCGACTCCCGTGACAAGGGCTTGTAGGCCTAATTGCTCCCCGTAATACACGCGGCAGACTCGGGTGAAATCCGCCTTAAGGCCGTTGTTCCACTCCCTTGAGAATTTTTTTCAACTTTTGAATGTCGAATGTCGAATGTCGTGCCAGCACGACATTCGTTTTTTTTTTCCATCTTTTGAATGTCGAATGTCGAATGTCGTGCCAGCACGACATTCGATTTTTTTGAAGTTTTATTTTTGAATGTCGAATGTCGAATGTCGTGTCAGCACGACATTCGAATTTTTTTTTTCCAACTTTTGAATGTCGAATGTCGAATGTCGTGCCAGCACGACATTCGTTTTTTTTTCCAACTTTTGAATGTCGAATGTCGAATGTCGTATGTTTAGCTAACTTCACACAGCTAAAAAAAACACAGTAAATTCAGTGCGGTTTTCATCGTCGTACCTGTCCGTGTCAACCTTTAAAAACAATTAAAGCAAGGTATGTATAACACATATATATATATTTATATGAATTGGACCACGCCGGAGAAAAACCATCCCCTCACATATTTTGAAAAATACAATAGACACGTGATGATTCGAAGCGTTAAACTCGAACCATTCGAACGGTTTTGTCTTTTGAAGACAGTGAAGCAGCCACACGAGCAATCAGAACTGCGGTGATGATTTTATATTCATAAAATTGTATCACTGGCTCGCTCTTCAAAATAAAAATCAATTCTTAATGAATAACATAGCTTACAATTTATGAGTTATTTAGCAAAAATCCAGCGACCACTCGAACATGTCGATAACTCGAAGTTTTATATGGGTCCCTTTGGAGTTCGAGTAATCACGAGTCGACTGATATGCCTTTTTATCGGAATGTTTAAACTTTGTACGATGACTTGGTTATGATTACTTAGTATTTGAGCAGTTCTAGAATGTCCACGGTAAACAAGGAAATGGAACTGATACAACTGTCTTAATGAGACCGACCGATCTTTGTATATAATTCTTAACGCTCTTATTGACCAACCTACCTAAATGCGTTTTCATTCTAAATGTGTAGTTTTTTATTCATTTCAAATAAACATAACTGGTTTAATCAAACAGGATGTGTGTTACTCGTTGAAATTAGAATTTGACGGATATATTAAATGATTGGTGTATACCTCTTCAAGAATACGTTCTTGTGTGCCATATGTGAGTTACTGCATACAGAAGGATGTATTGTATGTATGTGAATACGGTCTTCTCTTAACCTTGAGTGATGCATCAATTATAAAAACTGACATGACATTAACCCTTTCCCTAATACGACAATTCTGCAGCAGACGACTTTGAACATATTTTGTCAAAAAGTAGAATATCTCTATAATTGAATGGATAACATATTACTGAATGTGGATATGATTGTGGCAAAAGGAGAAATTGCTCGTTTTGGGTAATTTCTTCTTTTGTCACTATGTTTTCCAAAAGCCGTCTGCTGCAGAGGAGTCAGAAAGCGTCTATATGAGGGAAAGGATTAAAGGAATATTAAGCTAGACGCGTAGTGAGAACCATTTAAGTCCTTCACTTGTTTTCAAACATTCATTATTTCATAGATGAAAAACAATGTAGTCAAAAATTTCTTAGTCAATTCCTGGGTACAATGTATATCAATTTCCAATAAATTTCAATTGTTTGATAAACTTATATAACCAATATTACCTTGCCTCGAACATATTTTGACATCAAGTTTACGAGTTTATTTCAAAGTGTTATTTAGGCCACCGGCCTATACACAAAATGCCATGAGCGGGGATCGAACCTGAAGCGCCCGGTTCCAAATTCCCAATGTTAACCACTCGGCCACGATGTAACCCTTCTCGCCGCTTTCACATCGATTTGTATATATGCCTGTCTATGTCGTAAAGGCTGTAGTTGTGGACCACTGCCTGTAGCATGTTTTAAGAGGCGTCTGTTTTGAAAACTGCTTCATATAGAAAAATAGCTTTGTAATTTTGAGACATTAAAACTTTGTTTGAAAAGGAAAACTACCGGTAATGAGAAAATGTCTTCGCTTTCAACACTATTTTAAAAGTCGTCTGAGCACTAACTACACAAGCGACAAAAGTCGTATGTATCAAGGGAAACAGTTGAAATGTATTGTCCCATGTGACTGTTCTCATTCATTTAACATGTTCAAAGTCGTCAACACTTCTCGTTTTCTCACAACATTTCAAAAATGGTGGCAGTGAATTTCCCTCCTTGCCGCTCTGGGCTGTCGGGTTAGCATTACGACTGACTCGCTGGTGTCAGGATATATGAATAATTGTTGACGCCGCGTGGAAGCGCGGCGTCAGTATCGGATAGGTTTTAATTTTGTACCATGGGGTGACGTATTCGAAAAGGGAGTAACCAACATTATTATTGTTAAGAAAACCTCTGTTATATGTTTGAAAACAACAACCTTTGTGAATAAATAAATTGTATAAAATGAGTTAAGATACAGCAAGATACAAAATACGTATGTCTTCTACCGTTATTACAAAACATGGGTATTTAATAACTTTCCCCTTACTTCCTAGGTTACGCTTTTTGTTATCGTTTGGTTAACGACCCGATTAATCAAAGCCCAGACAAAAGTTTCTGGCGATGTTTTTGCCTATTTACAATATTGAGATTTTTAAATAAATGGGTAATCTTTAAAAAGTCAATGATGATTCATTTGAATTACTTCATAGTACAGTATAATTCTAGAAACTGTAAAATCAACGTTAACCCAACTATGCAATAGGCAGGGCCGTAACGTGACCCATTCTATTATTTGTAAATGCAGCATGTCATCGCTTGTCGATTTTGGTTATTCTTATTTAATAGACGACAATGTGTCATCGGTTCCCATAGAGTAATTAAGTTGTCTCTGCTTCCTTCCGTTATGAATATTTTGCTGTTTTCATCCGATTTCCAAAATTCATTGGATTCGTGATCGGTTTTTTCACGTTTTGTTCGAGATGAACGATTCGTACCATCTGGTTTCGCTCTTTGCTATTGGGGAACTGACTTGACCATCATATTTTGTTTATTTTTCAGTTTTCTTCTAGCATGCTCAAAACGATTAAACTGACATTCCAAACAAACAAAACAGACTTATTAATTATTGCTATATGTTGACTATATATGTGAACTTTCATAATGCTCAATCTTGATCATAAATATCTTTAATTTACTTCGTATTTTTTGTTTATATACTCCCGTTTTTTTCTATCATACTTTTGCTAAACTGTAAGAAGAATAGACTTCCCCATTCCTTCCAAAGCTTGTGTCACACTTAACTTACAACTAGAGGCAATAAACCTTAATATGTGTTAATATTTAAGCACCTATGTTTTGTTTTGGGTTTTTTAATTGATCGAGTTAGAGGATTTAAAACAGTTTATTGGTAAAAAAAACCTTGAGTATCTTCTGCTTGTATGACATATTATAGTTGCAGTGAATGTTAATCAAACAGTAAACCAAATGGTTTCAGGACTTAACTTAGCATTTCACAACTAAACATCACATATATCGTAGCATATAAAACGTTTAATCCCGACGTCAATATTTACCCTTTCTGCTCTTGGTAACCTTTTTATATAGGCTATGGTAGCCAGGTGAGCAATATAAGCACATATTGGCCTTCTTGTTTAAAATAAAGGGACATTTGGCCTTCATGTTCGAAATATTTACATCCTGTCTGTTTGCACACGTTTTTTAAATGTACTGAACTGCATCTGCTTCCTTTAAATCATGCTTCAAAATTATGCGCGGCGTCTTTGATGCTTTGCATCAAAATTCTTCTTGTTACTGGTAACTTACCAAGGAAACGTTGTGACATAACAGAAAAATGTTGAGAGCGACGTAAAACACCATACAAACAAACGAATTTTCACAAATTTCTTTCAAGCGCCGCCTGCTATAGAAGCGCTAAAAGATCGTCTGTATCATAGCAAACGGTAACATTAATGTTTTTAGCTCGATGTCCGCCAGTCTGAACTTCATCTCTATTAAAATTTGAACATTGTGCCAGTACTTGTCCAAAGGGAGTTGTGGACCGGGAAGAGAGTGTTGTCAGAACTTCGTGTGTCGGTATCGAGCGCGAACCATGGCTTCCGTGTAAGTTAGAGCCCGCTTTCCCACATACATCAAATCTGCAGTAGACGACTATGAAAGCATTTAGTCAAGAATATGGAAAATAAAAAAAGTTTTCATGAAGCGTCTGTATATTGGAAAGGATAACGTTAAATTTCAATATGAACCCTTCGGCTAGATTGTTACATCCGACTCCAATTCAGGTTTCACAAATTTTTACTAAATAAAATGCGCAATATTATTCCATTTCCATGGTAACATTAATAGTTAAACTATTTGAGTGAAAGCCCCACTTCAAAATATATCACTTTAGAAAAATTCAAATATTTTAGTCTTAAGGATAAGAAATAATTAACATGCTCAGCTGGGAACCTACTCAAGTAGTTTCGTGAAACCGAGGCCAACCTCGCTTCTTATATAACAATTTGGTAGCTCATGACTTGTATCGATTCGTACCGGAAGTGAAAAAGCTGTTATTTGATTGGTGGATAAGCTACCATTTCCGGTTGCACAGGAAGTAAATGATATTACTGCCAGACCACATAATAACATCCTTCACCTGACGATACCGGGCTTAATATCATCAACTTGCAACCAATACAAATGGTGATTGATAATCAATGGCAGAAAGTACATTTGTGTCTGGTTCCTACTTCACTTTATCACTATGTGTCTTTTTACATGGTTCTCCACCATCAGTGCTCGTTATATTTGAAGGTTCAGAATGGTCAGAGAATGCACTCGTAATAAGTCTTAGTGGCTGGATCCTACTCTACGGTTTTTCAGGTTGTCAACCCTGTTATTAAAGCTCGGAAACTTAGATACCGCGACTATCAGCGAGTTTCTACAAGCACAATATTTCCGGTTTGTTTTCTCATATAATATTCATTGGTTACATAAGCTTCATTTTCTAAAAGGTATATGAATATTCGTAAGGTTATCTTTCTAAGGTAAAGTTACCATAATGTTAAAAGGAGTCACCTCCTTTATTACTACCTAGGCTAGTTTGAAAGTAAAAGAAGGATAAGCAAATCAATTTTTTCTATAGCATATATAGGCCTAGTCCAGTACCCCTGCGGCTGAAAATGCAAATAAAGGAACAAAAATGCACAGAAATATTTTTTGCATATTTGTTTTGTTCGTACTTTTCGTTTGAAAGACACAAATATGAAAGGTTCCGCTTTGTCATTTCTAAAGATCATTTACATATTTATATCAAATTCAAAACGATGGTCTATAGTGTCACATAAAAAGGCTTAAAGTAGTTCATATGAGTTTCAGATTTTATTTTTAACTCTTAATGGTATACATGTATTAAACTGAATAACATGGTCCACTTCTGTTAGCGCCCGACATAAAACCTCCCGGAACATGCTGTATCCCATGGATTGTCGTTTCTGAAATGTAAAACACCATCAATAACCGGTTGTATTTATAACAGTTTAAACACATGTACACACATTATAGAAAGGGAAGTGAGTGAACCTGGTGATAAGGGAGGGGTCTTGTTGCTCGATCTACATTGAAGAATTAGGCGAGCCCGTGCATACGTACCGTTCTATCAGTGTCTTCAATTGTCCGATTGCATGTTGGTTAGGCCCGTACCGGTAAGCGTCGGGGATTTTTTAATCGGGCGTCCCAGGTTCCGTTAATTGTTTTATTGTTTGTCTTACTACTGCTAATTGAGGTGATGAATTCAGCGCGGACACCTTGAATAGGTTCTCAGCTGAACATGTATATAATGTATTGTAATCTGTTATAAAATATTTAAAATATTATAGTTTGAAGATGGACTTTCATTCAAAAAGTTTAACTAATAATGTTGCCATGGTAACTAAATTTAGAATGGGAATAAACTTGAGCATGTTATTCAGTGACCTCAAAACAATTCCTTGTCAGAACTAATATCTAGTTACCGCTCAACAATTTTCCGCATACAGACGCTACAGCAATACAATAAAATTTTGTTATTGCCCCCTTTCTAGGAGATATTGTAAGTACATGTACAATTTTTCACGATTAACAGAAATACAAACAAACAACAATACAGGTTAAAGATTATCCATAGTTGGATTTGTGAAGGAGAAGAAAAAGAAAAACAGCAAAACAAAAAAACAAAAAAAAAACTAAGAAAATAATGTATATCAATGTATATACACGCATGACAGATCGTCATTTACGTACTATGTATAAAGCATGTGTGCAGTTTTGCAGAGAATAAATATATAGTGCTCGTTTGGTGCTGGCACCAGTGCTTCAATATATCGCTTTTAACCAGAGTAATACATATGAAGACACCGGTATATGTATCTAAAAGTACAATCTAGCAACTGTAGGTTATCCAGCTCGTCAAGGTATAGGAATATTGGCGCGCCTAATATACGTAGCGTAAATATTAAGCTATCCTGTTCAAAGAGGTCATCGGCAAATGTAGTTCCATATTTGGATGATAATTCCAATTTTAAGTGCGATTTCGCTTCTTCTATTAGAGTACACTCAGATAGAATGTTGCCCAGCTCTTCCTGAAATGTTTGGCCGCATTCAGTTCAGACTGTATTACATGTTAAGATGGGACGTGACCATATTTAAGCTATTGCAATCATGGTTGAGCTGAATGAGCTAGATTCGGATACCCTGTATATTATGCAAGGATGGATATACGGATGCAAAAGGCGGAAGAAGGCACAATCTGGGTTGTTAGACAAACGATCATCCCACAGCAGCTGTTCTCGTACACGAACTGCATTACGGACAGTATTCTTCCATGAATATTTAGAGGGCAGTTAGTTGTCACAAAAGAAGTTATTTAGAATAGGCTGCAAGTTGTACTTAATAACTGTACGGCATATGTCAGGGATAAATCCAAGAGTGACGGAATTTTTGTCTGAGAGGTACATGAAATATTTTCTAATGAATATTTCCTTTGTAATGCAAGCCTCTGGTAAATACAATATTTTGTGTAAAAACATTAATTTTCTTGTCTCTATAAGACTGCTTATTCCTCTATGCCTTTAGGGAATTGAATGACACAAGTATTTAAAATTGTCAAGGACGAAATAATTTTGTACGAAAGACCCGATTCTTTCTTATTCGCAGAGGTGTCGTTCTTGAAACTCTCTTTATAGGCAGAGAGTGTTCGTTCAAAGTAATTTTTATATTAAAACTAGTTTTTATCTCAGTTTGTTCTTTTATTCATTTGTTTCGAACCAAATAAACATTTTAAATACGATTTACTATTTGTAAGTGAGTGTAAAGAGACGGCTATTGATACATCACACATAAGTGACTACTACAAAAATTTACTTGAAATTTGGATTAAAGCAAAAAATAACGATGAAATAAATCTAAAAACTTTTGACGATATCAGAAAACAGCTCATTTGGGGAAATAAATTCATCAAACACAATCGTAAATGTATAATATTCAAGAACTGGGTAAATTCCAACATACTGTTTATTAATGATATAATAAACAAAAATGGTTATGTCTGTGAGGAAACAATTTACAATAAATTGAATTTGAAGATAAATTGGATAGCCGAAACGCATACGTTAAAGCAATGTATCCCAAAGGCATGGTTAAACATACTCACATCGGAAAGATCAATAAAAACAAAAGTCAAAACCAAACTGGAAACTACAATATTCAACACGCATTTCAATTCGATAAAAAACAAAGAAGTATATCAGATTATTGTAAATAAAAAGTTCGATGAACCATACATTCATAAATATTGGAATGAACTACTTCATCACAAAGCCAACTGGTCGACTAGATATGAATTCATTAACAATATATACGACAACAGAATAAAACAATTCAAATACCGACTAATACATAAAATCTTCACATCAAGAGAAACACGTTTCAAGTGGAAAATGATAGATTCTCCTAACTGTCACGTTTGTAATATACCTGAAACATACGAACATGTATTTGTACATTGTCCATTAGTTGCAGACAGCTGGTCACAATTACATAAACTGTTGGCAATATGTCGAATAGACAAAAACATATGTTCAATGCAAACAGTAATCGAAGGGTATAAACTACGCCAGACTAAATATCATCAACTTAACATCATACTGTCACTATTTTGTTTTTGTATATACAAAGCCTATTTCCTTAGTGAAAACAGAACAAAATTATACAATATATTTTTACTGTTCAAACAAGAGTTCTCCTATCTTTGGAAGATAGCAAACAGGAAAAGTACAGTTGACGCCATGCTTAAAAAATTTCACGACAATCTTTAATAATATTAAGCAAAACATTTTTCATGTTAAAATTAAATTGGCGTTAAAAATCAACATAACATAACATAATCAAACTTACTCATAAGAGACACACATATACACAAACATTCGAACGCACGCATGCCACACTCGATCACTTCATCATTCTAGCGATTTTTTCGTTTTCGTTATGTACTAGATTGATAATACAGTGAGGATTCTTTATACCTTCAAACACTGCAACAGCAGTATTTTATTTGCTTTCTAATAATTGGAATTGTTTCTTACAATATCCTGTATTTTCTCTTTCTTTAAAATTTTGTTTACAGTTGCTGTAAGTTGTGTTACCTATGTAAAAAAAAAAATGTATGAAAAAATAAAATAAACGGGCTGTCAAGTGACAGTTGGAAAAAAAAAAAAAAAAAAAAAAAGAAACTGCTTATTCTAAATAGACCTAGCATAGACTCTGCAATATCCGATCTAGTTCTTCTTGCAAATCCCTGTAATTTCTTTGCAACAAAATGTTGGAATATTACGATCTGATTTAAGTCGGTGTTCGTCATATTGTTCCAAAGTTCTGATCCATATAGGAGGATGGGTAATATAATCTTGCAATAAAGGTTTGCTGAAACAATTGGATTTACTCCCTGTGGATTAACCCCCTGGCCAACCATCGAAAAGAGAGCGTTACGAGACTTTTGAATGCGTTCCTTTAAACGATTACCTAGTTTCGGGTTCGAATCATGGATGATGCCTAAATGTGTCATCGATTTATCTTTAGGGAGAAAATGTTGCCCATACAGGATTCCAACCCTTGGCTCATAACGCTTCTTGCTGAACACAATGACGCTTGATTTTTTAACATTTAACTCTATTCGCCATGATTTTCAGAAACATTGTCACAAAAGGAAAATATATATTTACTAAGACGTCTTGAAAGTCGCCTGCTGCATATTGATTGCACGTATGAAAGGGTTTTAACTTGTTATGATTTGTTTTAATTAAAAAACGGTACATGTTTAACATTAACGGGGTTAATAAATGTTAGTATGCCAGGCTGATGTGCTCACTTAAGTACCTACTCCATCCTTTCCCACATAAGGAAACTTGCTAAAGCCTCTGAAGACTATTTTTGAAAAAAATGTTCGTGCATATATTTATATTTCCTGTATGTGAGCAAGGTTTAAGTAGTTTCGCTAAGCCGGGGCCTGAAATGTAAATCGAGTTCACTAGTTTACCAGTTTGGTCGAAGAGCTTCAGCTGTAAAACCGACTTCAACTTTACTTACACCAATTTCCTGTCCAGCCACCTACTGGAACACATATAGTACCTCCACAGCCAGTCCGACAACACTCCCTTCCCTGTCCACAGTGTCCTACGATACACGTAAAGGCACATATATCAACTTGGCCTGAAGTTTGCGGACAGTCTGAAACAATTAATGTAAACAGAATGCTCGATACTGATGATGCTTCTATAGTAGACGGCTTTTGAAAACATTGTAAGATAACTTTCATTGTAACACAATCTCCTATTCCGGCAATGTTTTAATCTCTGTATCGAAATAGATATTCCATTTTCCAGATCGAGCAGATTTCACTGACCAGTTTCAGAATCAGACGACTCTCAAAATGCAGTCGGACAGTAGACTCCATCCAACACATACCTTCGGCTCGTACGCTACATATCAAGGCACACATAACAACATTGAACGGAGACTGACAAGTAGATTGTAATGTTAAATGTTTTCCTGGATACATTCTACTTTTGGATGTTGTGTAGTGCCCAAGCGACTTTAAATACATTGTTGAAGACTGATACTTAACTTATTACCAGCACATTTCCCTTGTTCAGCAATGTTTCTATCACTCTAAATTCCACCCCTATATTTTTTTTAGATGCAGCAGTTTGTCAGAAACGTTGACCCGAGACTTCGCGTTTTGGACATGATGACTTGTAGAGTAATTTTCATGCTGCTCCGACCAAAGACAATTTAATGTTCATGCTGCTCCGACCAAAGACAATTTAATGCTAATGCAGAAGAAGTAGTCGGTATATAATAAAATACCAATGTTAAATGCTTTTCAAAAAAACAATATGTTATGTCCTGATAAAGTCACTGTTTAAAACAGATGTAACATCAAGAGACATTGTCATTCGAGAAGACCAAAGAGCTAATTTCACCAATCGTGGACATATCACAGTTTGTGGGTACTAAATCTCAATTTTACACAGAAACAAGTAATTATTCTCTTTACCTGTACTCATACCAATAAAAAAGAGAAACATGAACAATAGTTAGTATATCACATACGGAAATAATTATAAATTTCTTATATCAGTTTAAATCATCCAAAAAGAAAAACATTTTTGTAGAGGAAACCCAAGTACATATTTAACAATCGACGTAAAAGACAATGTCTAATTAACAGTTCATATATTACCTGGCTGCGTATTAACCTCGAATATTGCCACACAAATACACAGTAAAATTAGTGCGGTTTTCATCGTGGTCCCTGTCCGTATCAACCTTAAAGTAATTAAAACATTGTCTGAATACAATATATATCATATGGACCACGCCGGACAAAAAACATTCCTCCACTTTTTCACTTGGTAATAATTCATTATTGTTAGTTCTAGAACGTGTGTACACTTAAACGATAAACACGGAAAAAGCCACTGAATAAACTGTGTAGTTATACAGACCGATCTTTGTTTATAATTCTTAGGGCCCGTATGGACCAGCCAATCTCATATTGTAAATGTGTAGTGACTATTCTAAATTGCAAAGAAACCCACTTTCTGATTGGCTGATCCAACTGGTTAAGCCAATCAGAAATGGTGTTACTTATACAAACATATGAGCCGTTCCACAAGAAAACCAACATTGTGGACTCTGCGTAAAGTATAGACCCGAATCAGCCTTAGCATGGCTAATAATGGGCAGACACTTTTCGCCTCCTGTTGATATCATTATGTCGGGTTGGATTAGCCTGCGCTGCATGCTTAGGCTGATCCAAGCGGATACTTAAGCGGATTTTTTTTCTATTGAAATTGTATAATTTATTTGTGTAGTGTAAAATTTAACCTACGATATCTCCAAACTTATAAACAGGAGGCAATAAAGAATTGTATTGTGTATCGTATTATGACTCATTGTTTGTTTGTGAAAACGCGTTGTTGGCCTTGAGCTTTAGCCCCTGGTCATAGTAGTTATACCATTTTTCTGAGTTGGCAGCCTGCCAGTTGCTGTAAACATCCAACGCATGTTATGGTGAGACTGCGCAGAAAATATAGATCATCATGGATTCAACAAAACTGCATTTAAGGTTAAGATCAACCAAATAATAGCATTATAATGTTGTTTGAACATCAGTGAAAAAACTTAATGCGTGAGTACACCAATATAAAAAACGCTTAGAAATGAATGCGCCGATCGGTCAATTACGGAAGGTTACTATCATTTTCGCGAAAGGGAACGGAAAATACGACTATGTTCGAGTATCTATCAAGATAGTCCAATTCAGTTTAAATGAAGTCATTTGCCATCATCATACCTGATTTAACCATTATGTTTCGCATTTTACATTTTTCTTTATATTTTGCAATTTCATATTTCATAATATATTTTTACAAACAGAAAAATAAGTTTGCGAATATTCCTGAAAAATTAATGGTAAACAAAGAAGTCCCGAGTAGTATTGTTTAACCGTTTGCTCCATAATACCGCATTTCCCTGCACCCATTAATTCTTCCTGCAATGTTTTTCCACTATGTCAGTAAATGTCAACACAATTCACCCATTACTGATAAAAGGTGAATTACTGCTTTCATTTTGGATGAGTCTAAGAAAATGCTTATGGAGCAAAGGATTTAATATTTGTCATATGTGTCAAAACAAGGTCACTTGCACAAAGCATAGAAATGATAGATCTGATTGTTGTTCAGTCATATAGTGCATAAAGCCATATATTGCATGTTTGCGCATGTCTAGTTTTGAACAATTTGTTCCAGAAATACACATTTCATGCACCAAAAACAGAAATTCATTAAAATAAGAAAAAGGCAGAGCTCAGAATGCTCATATTGAGCCATATGATCTCTGCATGCACTGTTTTCCACAATGTAAATGGTGGCCCAATTCACCCATAACTAATAAGTGATGAATTAATGTCATTTAATTCTTTGAATGTTCATGGGTAGGAAAATGCTTGTGGAGCAAAGTGTTTAACTCTTTGCACCATAAGCATCTTCTTGGACTCTTCCAAATTCAAAGCATTCATTGCCCACTTAAAAGTAATGTGTGAATTACGCACACATTTACGGAAGATTTCAGATGTTTCACTACGAGCAATCTAAACCTTTCCTACACTGTTTTCAAATGTCTGCTCTACATTGGCTGCAGGGAAATGCAGAATTATGGAGTTAAGGGTTTATATATTTTTCTCGTAGTAATGCATTTTTTAATATTAATCTATTCACCCTTTGCTGTAAATAGTTAGCATAAAAAATAATTATAATTAGCATAAAAAACAACATTTTTGGATGATCTAGTAAATTAAAAACAAACATTTTATTTAAGATTAAATTGATAGATATTCGCTTAAGATTAAAACATAGCATACATCCAGCGATAGCTCGAATTGGTCCCTTTGGAGTTCGAGTTATTGCGACTCCAATGTAATATGGTTTTTATTGGAATGTTTAAACTATGAACTTTGACCTTGACTTGATAATGATTAATTTTCATTCCACCAGTCCGATGATGTTTGTACAGCTAAACAATAAAAAAGTAAAAAGCACTGATTAAACTGTCTAGATATACAGATAGATCTTTGTATGTAGTTTTCTCAGGGCCCGTATTGACAAGCCAATCTCTTATTCAAGTTATTGTAAATTCGTAGAATATTTTAAATTGCAAAGATGTACACTTTCTGATTGGCCTTTCCCACATTCAACAAATCTAAACAGAAGATTTTTTAAACATATTGGCAAAGACATAAAAAAATCTCCACAAAGAAAGGTATAATTACTAAAAAAGAAAAAGCTGGAAACATTGTGGCAAAAGGAGATATTGGTCATTTTGAGCAATTTATCCTTTTGTCACAATGTTTTCAAAAGCCAACAGCTGCAAGGATGTATAAACGTATATACAATGGTGTATAAACGTCTAGACTGTACGTGGCAGGCATTACAATGAGTTTCAAAAAAGTCGTTTCGTTGTTAAATTTACAGGTAAAATATGTATGGCGTGATAATCGTGTGTGCGCCGATTTCCCTTAAGTAGAAAATTCCATGTTCAAAATTGAGCAAATCCATTTCACCCTTTAAAAGTAATTAAACATTGTCTGTAGAAAATATATATTATGTGGACAAAGCCGAACATAAAAACTTCTCATCATATATTTTGAAAATACAATGGACTCGTGATAATACGAACATAGAAAAAGACGGATATAATAAATGATTGGTGTATACCTCCTCACGGATACGCTCTTGTGTGCCACATGTGAGTTACTACATACAGAAAGATGTAATGTTTGTATGTGAATACGGTCTTTTCTCAACCTTGAGTGATGCATCCATTATAAAACATGTTCTCCTTCAGTAAAAGTCGCCAAAACTTCTCAGGAAAAGACTTGCTACATCTGAAGAAGGGAATTGTTATTTCAATATTAAGATTTAAACATTGTCGGAGAACGAGAATATGTTAATGTGAGTAATGTGAGGGTGTTGTCAGAAGTTCGTGTGTCGGTGTCGAGCGCGAACCATGGCTTCCTTGTAAATTAAACCTCCCTTTCCCGCATACAACAAATCTGCAGCATACGACTATGAAAGCATTTAGTCAAGAATATGGAAAATTTCTATTAATAAAAGAACGATTTTTGAATTAAGTTGAAAATTTTGAGCAATTTCTCATTTTGCCAAAAGGTTTTCAAAAGTTGTCCGCTGCAGAGGCTTCATGAAGCGTCTGTATATTGGAAAGGATAAAGTAACATTTCAATATGGACCCTTCGGCTAGATTGTTACATCCGACTCCGATTCAGGTTTCACAAAATGTTACTGAATAAAATGCGCAATATTATTCCATTACCATGGCAAACCTAATAGTTAAACTATTTGAGTGCAGCCCCACTTCAAAATATATCACTTGAGAAAAATTCAAATATTTTAGTCTTAAGGATAAGAAATAATTAATATGCTCAGCTGGGAACCTACTAAAGTAGTTTTGTGAAACCGAGGCCAGCCTAGCTTCTAGTATAACACTTTGGTAGCTCATGATTTGTATCGATTCGTACCTGAATCAAAAATGCTGTTATTTGATTGGTGGATAAGCTACCATGTGCTACCAAACGCAGAACAGGGTACAATGAGCCGGATTCTTGTTGTGTGAAGCAGTACAAAATGGTACCCATTGATATCATATGATTAGCTCTCCTACGTTATCGCTTTCATACATGCGAAAAGGTACAAGTTGGCATTTCCGATTGACTTCTGTTCGGATTAGCCTGTACATATTCTCCCTCTTGTCAGAGTCTTATAAGAAACGTTGTGTAACTCTCATTTGAACAAAATTAATCTTCATCAGACAGTGCGGATGCACATATAGTGTAATAGTATCCTCACAATATTAAAAGCCAAGGAGAAAAAACACTATTTGTATAGCACATGTGAGCCGTTCCACGAGAAAGTTAACAGTCGCGCAGGCTAATTCGGACCGATTCATTCCGTCTTAGGGGGGTAGAGGTATAGAGTAATGATTCCTGAAACAGAACATCCACAAGAGGTGAAAAGTGTCTGTCCGTGTTAGCCTGCAGAGTCCACAATGTTGGTTTTCTCATGGAACGGCTCATGTGTATTTGTTATGTACCAAATTGGGGATTCGAACCCAGGAAATCCCGCTCCCGAGACAGACGCTCTTACCACGTTAGCGAGGCGAGATTTCACCAACGAGTTACCCTGCGCGGCTTGCGTAGCCCGATCCGGATCAATACTTTACGCAGAGTCCACACTGCTGGTTTTCTCGTTGAACGCCTCATGTGTATTTGTTATGGACCGAACTGTGGGTTCGAACATTGGAATCCCGCTCCTGAGACATACGCTCCTACCATGTTAGCGAGGCGAGATTTCACCAACATGGATCATTGCCACTTTAAAGGCGATCTTGTAAGGTTTTGATATTCAAATTAATTTTAATATGAAAATCGGATTTTCCGGCTGTCAATGTCAAGGTTTCAAAATGCATAATATGTATTGGAGCAGGATCTTTTGGAATGAACTCGGGATGTCAATCCAGTGGTTGTATGTTCAAACGCCAGCTCGGCCAACATTCTTTCTAACGTTTGGCAAATATCAATTCGTCAAGCTGCATTCGTCGGGGTTCCTGTGGCAAGGTCCATTCATAAATTTCTTTGTATGTATTGTTAACAGAAGGTGTACATTTCGAAGATCAAGACGAAGTAATTTACGATCACACAGAAAACGACTCAATTCCGAAGTAAATGATGTTCCTGCCAGACCACATAAAAACATCCTTCACCTGACGATACCGGGCTTATAATATCATCAACTTTCAACCAATTAAAATGGTGATTGATAATCAATGGCAGAAGGTACATTTGTGTCTAGATCCTTCTTCATTTTAACACCATGTGTCTTTTAACATGGTTCTCCACCATCAGTGCCCGTTATATTTGAAGGTTCAGAATGGTCAGAGAATGCTCTCGTAATAAGTCTTAGTGGCTGGACCCTGTTCTACGGTTTGGCTTGCCATATTGTTCAGGTTGTCAAACCAGTTATTTAAGCTCGGAAACTTAGATACCGCGACTATCAACGAGTTTCTACAAGCACAATATTTCCGGTTTGTTTTCTCAAATAATATTCATTGGTTACATTAGCTTCATTTTCGAAAAGGTATATGAATATTCGTAAGGTTATCTTTCTAAGGTAAAGTTATCATAATGTTGAAAGGAGTCACCTCCTTTATTACTACCTAGGCTAGTTTGAAAGTAAAAGAAATATAAGCAAATCAAATTTGTGTATAGCATATATAGGCCTAGTCCAGTACCCCTGCGGCTGATAATGCAAAAATAAAGGAACAAAAATGCACAGAAATAATTGTTGCATATTTGTTTCGTTCGTACTTTTTGTTTGAAAGACACATATATGTAAGGTTCCGCTTTGTCATTTCTAAAGATCATTTACATATTTATATCAAATTCAAAACGATGATCTATATTGTCACATAAAAAAGCTTAAAGTATTAAATATGAGTTTCAGATTTTATTTATAACTCTTAATGCTATACATGTATTAAATTTAATAACATGGTCCACTTCCGGTAGCGCCCGACATAAAAACTCCCGGAACATGCTGTATCACATGGATTGTCGTTTCTGAAATGTAAAACCTCCATCAATAACCGGTTGTATTTATAACAGTTTAAACACATGTACACACATGATAGAAAATAGAAAGGGAAGTGAGTGAGCCTGGTGATTAGGGAGGGGTCTTGTTGCTCGTGCGTACATTGACGATTTAGGCGAGCCCGTACATACGTACCGTTCTATCAGCGTCTTCACTGTCCGATTGCATGTTTGCTAGGCCCATACGTACCGGTAAGCGTCGGGGATTTGGAACCGGGCGTCCTGGGTTTGACACAAAGCCGCGGGGCCAACGGTTATTGTGGAGTGCCCTAGGGCTCGTCACATTTCATAGCCTAATACTGGTTCGTTTACCCAGGGATCGTGAATAAGTGAACTGTGCCGTAATATCCCTAAAATAATGTTGAAATGGCGTCAAACCTAAATGAATCAACAAAGCATATGTACCGTTTTATCAGAGTCTACAGTGTCCGTTTGCATGTAGCTTAGGCCCATATTAAACTTTCGACAAAGAACTGGACATGTAGCCCCAACTTCTTTTATTTATATAATACACATGTTGCTTAAACAGATATGCCATAGGAGCCCCAAAATCACTAAACGCGGCGCAAAGGTTTATTGGTAGAAGTTCCTTATACTTGCATATTTAATTGCAATTCCGTTAATTGTTTGTCTTACTACTGCTAATTGAGGCGATAAATTCACAGCGGACACCTTGAATAGGTTCTCAGATGAACATGTAAATCAATTATTGTATTCTGTTCTAAAATAATTAAAATATTATAGTTTGAAGTTGGACTTTCATTAAAAAAGTTTAACTGATAATGTTGCTATGGTTACTGAACTTAGAATGGGAGAAAACTTGAGCATGTTATTCAGTGAACTCAAAACAAAACAATTCCTTGTCAGAACTAAGATATAGTTACCTACAGCAGACAACGTTCAGAAACACAGTGACAACAGGAGATGATATATATACTAAGATGTCTTGAAAGTCGTCTGCTGCAAATGTATTGCATGTAGGAAAGGGTTTTAACTTGTTCTGGGGGTTTTAAAATAAAAATCGAAACATGATTTACACTAACTGGGTTAAGAAATGTCAGTACGCCAGGCTCGTGTGCTCAATTAGGTACTTACTCCATCCGTTCCCACATAAGGAAACTTGCTGAAGCCTCTGAAGAAGGCTACTTTTGAAAACATTGTTCTTTCATTTATAGAGAGTTTCCGTAATTGTGTCTAGATGTTATCAATGTTGTATGCTGGATATTTCCTGTACGTAGCTAAGGGTTTAAGAAGTTTCGCGAAGCCGGGGCCTGAAATCTAAATGGAGTTCACGAGTTTACCAGTTTGGTCGAAGAACCGACTTTAACTTTACTTACACCTAAATCCTGTCCAGCCACCTACTGGAACACATATAGTACCTCCACAGCCCGTCCGACAACACACCCTTCCCTGCCCACAGTCTCCTACGCTACAAGTAAAGGCACATATACCAACTCGGCCTGGACAGTCTGAAACAATTAATGTAAACAAAATGCTCGATACCGATGATGCTTCTATAGCAGACGGCTTTTGAAAACATTGTAAGATAACTTTCATTGTAAGACTGACCAGTTCCAGAATCCGACGACTCTCAAAATGCAGTAGACTCCATCCAGCACATACCTTCGGCTCGTACACTACATATCAGGGCACACATAACAACCTTAAACGGAGACTGACAAGTAGATTGTAATGTTAACTGTTTTCCTTGATACATACTACAGTGCCCAAGAGACTTTGAACACATTGTTGAAGACTTATACTTAACTTATTACCAGCACATTTCCCTTGTCCAGCAATGTTTCTATCACTCTAAATTCCACCCCTATATTTCTTTTAGATGTAGCAGTTTTTCAGAAACGTTGACCCGAGACTTCGCGTTTTGAACATAATGACTTGTTGAGTAATATTCATGTTGCTCCGACCAAAGACAATTTAATGTAAATGCAGAAGAAGTAGTCGGTATATAATAAAATATCAATGTTACATGCTTTTCAGTGGATACGTTATATCCTGATAAAGTCACTGTCTAAAAACAGATGTAACATCAAGAGACACTGTCATTCGAGAAGATCAAAGAGCTAATTTCACCAATCGTGGACATATCACAGTATGTGCGTACTAAATTTCAAGTTTACACATAATCAAATACTAATTCTCTATACCTGTACTCATACCAATAAAAAAGAGAAACATAAACAGTAGTAAGGATATCACATACGGAAATAATGATAAATTTCATTTAGCAGTTTCACATTATCCAAAAGGAAATATTGTTGTAGAGGAAACCCCAGTACATATTTAACAATCGACGTAAAAGACAATGTCTAATTAACATTTAATATATTACCCGGCTGCGAATTAGCCTCCAATATTGCCACAAAGATACACAGAAAAATCAGTGCGGTTTTCATCGTCGTACCTTTCTGTGTCAACCTTTAAAAGTAATTAAAACAATGTCTGAATAGAATATATAGCATATTATGGACCACGCCGGACAATAAACATCCCATCCACTTTTTCAGAATAATAACACTTTGAACTTTGACTTGGTAATAATTCATTATTGTTAGTTCTAGAACGTGTGTACACCTAAACGGTAAACTAGGAAAAAGCCACTGATTAAACTGTGTAGTTATATAGACCGATCTTTGTTTATAATTATTAGGCCCCGTATTGACCAGCCAATCACTTATTGTAAATGTGTAGTGACTATTCTAAATTGCAAAGAAATCCACTTTCTGATTGGCTGATCCAACTGGTTAAGCCAATCAGAAATGGTGGTACTTATACAAACATAATAGCCGTTCCACTTAGGCTGATCCGAGCGGATACTTAATGCAGGGTCCACAATGTTGGTTTTCTTGTGGAACGGCCCAAATATATTAAGACGGATGATTAAATTGATTGGAGAAAACGTTTTCGCGTGCAGAATACAAGTGAATTCATGCATAGTTATTTATCGTTTGTTTGTGAACACGCGTTGTTGGCCTGAAGCTTTAGCCCCTGGTCGTAGTAGTTATACCATTGTTCGTAGTTGGCAGCCTGCCAATTGCTGTAAATATCCAACGCATGTTATGGTGAGCCTGCGCGGAAAATATAGCTCATCATGGAATTAACAAAACTGCATTTAAAATGTTAAGATCACCCAAAATAATAGCATTATAATGTTGTTGAAACATCAGTGAAAAACTTAATGCGTGAGTACACCAATATAACAAATGATTATAAATTAATGCGCCGATAGGTCAAATATATGGAAGGTTACTATCATTTTCGCGAAATGGAACGGACAAATACGATTATGTTCGAGTATTTAGCGAGATTGTCCATTTCAGTTTAAATGGAGTAATTTGCCATTGTGAAACAAATCATCATACCTGATTTTACCATTATGTTTCGCATTTTACGTTTTTCTTTATATTCTGCAATTTCATATTTCATAATATATTTTTATATTGTCCTATTCAGTTTAAATGGATTAATTTGCCATTGTGAAGCAAATCATCATACCTGATTTTACCATTATGTCTCGCATTTTACGTTTTTCTTTATATTCTGCAATTTCATATTTCATAATATATTTTTACAAACAGAAAAATCAGTTTGCGAAAATTCCCGAAATATAAATGGTAAACAAAGAAGTCCCGAGTGGTATTGTTTAACCATTTGCTCCATGCCATTTTATATTAAAACGTAAAACACAAATTTTGCTATGCTCTTTCAAATATAGCATATCCCTATAATATAAGCGTTAACCTACCAAGATTAAAACTGCTAAATCCGTTTGAATTACCCTGATGATTTATGATTTATGACTTTACGATCCCTACGAATTGCGTCGGTGATCTTCGGAATCTGCCAAAAGATAAGAAACTCCGGCGATCGATTAGGTGAGATATCGATAAAAGTTTTTGAGTGAAACAGGAGAAGACAGATATGTTGGATATGATACCGCATTTCCCTGCACCCAATAATTCTTCCTGCAATGTTTTTCCACTATGTCACTGAATGTAAACATAATTCACCCATTACTGATAAAAGGTGAATTACTGCTTTCATTTTGGATGAGTCCAAGAAAATGCTTATGGAGCAAAGGATTAAATATTTGTCATATGCGTCAAAACAAGGTCACTTGCACAAAGCATAGTAATGTTAGATCTGATTTTTTGTTCAGTCACCTCATATCGCACAGCTGAAAAGTCCATAATTGTATAATATTGCATGTTTGTGCATGTCTAGTTGTTTTGAACACTTTGTTCCAGAAATACACATTTCATGCACCAAAAATAGAAATTCATTAAAATAAGGGAAAGGCAGAGTTCGGAATGCTCATATTGAGCCATATGATCTCTGCATGCACTGTTTTCCTCACTGTAAATGGTGGCCCAATTCACCCATAACTAATAAGTGATGAATTAATATCACTTAATTCTTTGAATGTGTAGGGGTAGGAAAATGCTTGTGGATCAAAGTGTTTAACTCTTTGCACCATAAGCATCTTCTTGGACTCTTTCAAATTCAAAGCATTCATTGCCCACTTAAAAGTAATGTATGAATTACGCACACATTTACGGAAGATTTCAGATGTTTCACTACGAGCAATCTAAACCTTTCCTACACGGTTTTCAAATGTCTGGTCTACATTGGCTGCAGAGAAATGCAGTATTATGGAGCAAAGGTTTATATATTTTTCTCGTATTAATGCATTTTTTAATATTCATCCATTCACCCTTTGCTGTAAATAGTTGTAAATGAAAGTGTCTGTTTTGTTCCATTAGCATAAAAAACCAACATTTTTGGATGATCTAGTAAATTAAAAACAAACATATTATTTAAGATTAAATTGATAGATATTCGCTTAAGATTAAAACATAGCATACATCCAGCGATAGCTCGAATTGGTCCCTTTGGAGTTCGAGTTATTGCGACTCCAATGTAATATTGTTTTTATTGGAATGTTTAAACTATGAACTTTGACCTTGACTTGATAATGATTAATTTTCATTCCACCAGTCCGATGATGTTTGTACAGCTAAACAATAAAAAACTAAAAAGCACTGATTGTACTGTCGAGATATACAGATCGATCTTTGTATGTAATTTTCTCAGATCCCGTATTGACAAACCAATCTCTTATTCAAGTTATTGTAAATTTGTAGAATATTCTAAATTGCAAAGATGTACACTTTCTGAATGGCCTTTCCCACATTCAACAAACCTACAGCAGACGACATTGAAAACATCTTGGCAAAATCATCAAAAAGATCTCTATAAAGAAACGTATAATTGCTAATAAACAAAAGCTGAAAACATTTTGGCAAAAGGAGATATTGTTCATTTTGAGCAATTTATCCTTTTGCCACAATGTTTTCAAAAGTCAACAGCTGCAAGGATGTATAAACGTATATATACAAGGATGTATAAACGTATATACAATGATGTATAAACGTACTCGTATATACTGTACGTGGCAGGCATTACAATGAGTTTCAAGAAAGTCGTTACAGGGAAAATATGTATGGCGTGATAATCGTTTGTTTAACTTTTTTTAGCGCCGATTTCCCTAAAGTAGATTCTTCCATGTTCAAAATTGAGCAAATTCATGTTTCATGTAATGAGAGTTATGCTATATTTTGGAAATTAAGGCGAACGATGCTAATTATATGTGATACAGCTTACGACCTGACTCTTCTGAAACTAAAGCGTTTGGAAATACCGCAATATCATACTGCGGTTTGTTTTAATTACCTTACATCAGCTACATTTTATTTTTTGCCATATACAAGTTGAGACCATTCATGCATGGAACATCTCAATTGTTTTTATTTTTTAACATTTTTTTTTTTTTCAAAAGTAGACTGCTGCAGATGCGAAGTATATACGTCTGCATGTGGTTAATCATTAATCAGCGCATTACATAATTTGCAAGCGAATCACGCAGCACTGTTTCCCATTGTCAGCTATATTCTTTATTTTAATATGCAAGGTCTCTCAACCTGTCATCGTAAATATCGAGGACTTGGCGTGAAACGGTTGTAACTAAAATTGGTATTTTTTTTACCAAGGTTAATCACCTCGTCATAAAGTCTATAAAAGCGTCAAATAATTTTACTTTGTAAACAATGGAAATTTAGGTACCATTGCTCGTTCTGAGCAATGGCACCTAAATTTGCATTGTTTACAAAGGGGTCGAAAATTGCCCCTAAACCAGGGTTTTCAAAATAGGTTTTTAGTTACAACCGTTTCACACCAAGCCCTCGATATCAGTGTTGTTGAATAGCAACTTATATATAGCCTACCATGCCATACATCACTCTCAACCACTCGGTAATCCACCATACATCGACCACTCAATCACTTATACACCAATAACAACGACAATCAACTGAGTTTTTTCCTAACACTAAACACATTCAAACTCAAAGTTATACAATTACAATACTCACTCAGCTCATCATGATAAGTTTATTCATTCAAATTATTTAGGCCATGAGGATACATGTTATATATATACACTGCTGACTGACAGTAACACAACAGAGAGTCTTTGGCGGCGAAATATAATTAATGTTTTTATAAGTTTGCCTTTAACCGTCGTCAAAATCTTCGCTTGGAAATGATTGAAATATGAAAAAATAGACAGTTACAAAAACAATGAGGAAAAGAGGTAACCGCCTACTTTGATCAGATTACAAATGTGTCTGCATTGTGTGTGATGGTATGAATATGAGAATAATTCTTTGGTTATATATGTACGGTTATACGTTGGGCTCTTCGGAAAATCCATAATCTTTGTTTAAACTTGCTATAAAACTTGTAGTTTGTATGTAATAAAATGTATTGTATTGCATTGTGTTGTATTTTAAAAACCATCGTCTTTAACATGATCGCCATTCTATTTCCAATTTGCATCATTGAAAGTAAGATAACAGTTCTTAGTCGGTGTTTAGTCTTTTAAACATATGGACGCATTTTTAAACAGACGACTATTCAAAACGTTTTGACAAATAGAGAAACTACCATACTAGCTGGTGTCAGGATAAATGGACCAGAAGAACTGGTAAATTACCCAGGAAACGTCTTGATATAACTGAAGAAAATTGTTGAAAGGAGTATAAAACACAACACAAACAAATCGACTAGTCAGTGCTTTGGCTAGATATTGCGTACTTACGGTTTTAAGTGTATCTACGCTCTGCTCCTTTGTAAACTGATCCCAGAGATCCTATTGAACCAGGGGTCGTGAGTTATAATTATGTTATGATTAACACATTAAACGGTAAATTGCTAAATTCTTGTAAATATTAAATAATAGAGAATAAACTATAAAATCGTAATATGGTGGAGAAACTATATCGACATCCTTTTGCGGAGATACAGTGACATGCTCAAGATTACCCGGATTCTCCCCCATGCTACGGTGGTAGAGTTCATACTGGAACACAACAAATAGGTTAGTTGATATAGCCGTGATATGAACAATTGTCGAAAATGACATTCCATCATGTATTTTGAAAATACAATGGAAATATTCGAATATAGCGTCAAACTCGAGCCATTCGAATCGATCTGTCGTAGCAGCAGTTCTGATGATTGCTCACACGAGCATTCAGAACTGTTCCGATGTTGTTTATTGATAATATGTTATCACTTTGCTCGATTTTCATAATAAACATTTACGCGTGAATGATTTCCGAAACTTACAATACATGAAATAATTAAGTACACAGCTAGAGAACACTCGAACACACCGATTACTCGAAGCAGTGTAATCATTTGTTTTTATCGGAATGTTTTAACTTTGAACATTGACTTGGTAATGATGACTTAGTATTTGAGCAGTTCTAGAATGTCTGTACAACTACACGGTAAACAAGGAAAGGGTACTGATACAACTGTCTTAATGAGACAGACCGATCTTTGTATGTAATTCTCAAGGCCGTTATTCACCAACCTACCTCAATGCATTTTCGTTTTAAATTTGTAGTTTTTAGGAATTTCAAGTTAACATAACTAGTTTAATCAAACAGATTCATTGAAATACGAAATAGACAGATATATTAAATGTTTGGTGTATACCTGCTCAAGCATACGTTCTTGTGTGCCATATGTGAGTTACTGCATACAGAAGGATGTAATGTCTGTATGTGAATACGGTCTTCTTTTAACCTTGAGTGATGCATCAATTATAAAAAAAACTGTCATGACATTAAAGGAATATTGAGTGTGACGCGTAATGAGATCACATTTAACTCCGCCTTTTTTCAAAAATTAATAATTTCATGCATGAAAATAATGTAGTCAAAGATTCTTAGTTAATTCCTAGGTATAATCAATTTCCAATACATTTTAATTGTTTGATAAACTTATAAAACCAATTTCACCTTGCCTTGAACATCTTTTTATATCAAGTTTACGAGCTTATTTCAAAGTGTCTTTAGATACATCAAAACATATTCTCCTTCAGTAAAAGTCGCAAAAACTTCTAAGAAAAAAAAATGCTACATCTGAAGAAGGGAATTGTTAATTCAATATTGAGATTTAAACAATATGTTAATATGAGTAAAACTTCCTTTTCTCACAAGACTTCAACAATGGTGGCAGTGAATTTCCCTCCTTGCCGATCAGGCTTTTGGAGAAAGCATTACGACTGACTCGCTGCTGTCAGGATAAATGAACAATTATTACTGGTAACTTACCCAGGAAACGGTGTGACATGACAGAATAAATGTTGAGAGCGGCGTAAAACACCATACAAAAACAAATGAATACACAAACAAATCATTTCCACACAATGATTTCAAACGCCGTCTTCTATAGAAGCGCCAAGAAATCGCCTGTATCCCAATAATTGTTTTAGCTAGCTGTCCGCCAGTCCCAGCGTCAATACATGTTCCATAGGGGGGTGTGGACCGGGTAGAGAATATTGTTAGACGACGGCCTGTGGTGGAGGTTCGTGTGTCGGTGTCGAGCGCGAACCATGGCTACCGTGTAAGTTGAACCTCCCTTTTCCAAAATACAACAAATATGCAGCATACGACTTTAAAAGCATTTACTCAAGCATATGGAAATTATGAGCAGTTTCTCCTTTTGCCAAAAGGTTTTCAAAAGTTGTCCGCTGCAGAGGCTTCATGAAGCGTCTGTATATTGGAAAGGATAAAGTTACATTTCAATATGGACCCTTCGGCTAGATTGTTACATCCGACTCCGATTCAGGTTTCACAAAATGTTACTGAATAAAATGCGCAATATTATTCCATTACCATGGCAACATTAATAGTTAAACTATTTGAGTGAAAGCCCCACTTCAAAATATATCACTTTAGAAAAATTCAAATATTTTAGTCTTAAGGATAAGAAATGATTAATATGCTCAGCTGGGAACCTACTAAAGTAGTTTTCTAAAACCGAGGCCAGCCTAGCTTCTAGTATAACACTTTGGTAGCTCATGATTTGTATCGATTCGTACCAGAATCAAAAAATCTGTTATTTGATTGGTGGATAAGCTACCATTTGCTACTAAACGCAGAACAGGGTACAATGACCCGGATTCTTGTTGTGTGAAGCAGTCAAAAATGGTACCCATTGGTATTATATTATTAGCTCCCCTGCGTTATCGCTTTCATACATGCGAAAAGGTACAAGTTGGTATTTCTGAATGACGTTTGTTCGGATTAGCCTGTACATATTCTCCCTCTTGTCAGAGTCTTAAGAAACTTTGTGTAACTCTCATTTGAACAAAATAGATCTTGATCAGACTGTACGGATATAGTGTAATAGTATTCTCACAATCTTGAAAGCCAAGGAGAAAAACCACTCTTTGCATAGTACATGTGAGCCGTTCCACGAGAAATTTAACAGTCCGAGCAGACGAATCCGGGCCGACACATTCAGTCTGAGGGGGAAAGAGGTATAGAGTAATGATTCCTGAAACAGAACATCCACATGCGGCGAAAAGTGTCTGTCCGTGTTAGCCTACAGAGTCCACAATGTTGGATTTCTCGTGGAACAGCTCATGTGTATTTGTTATGTACCAAACTGGGGGTTCTAACCTGGTATCCCGCTCCTGAGACAGACGCTCTTACCACGTTAGCGAGGCGAGATTTCACCAACGAGTTATCCTGCACGGCTTGCTTAGGCCGATCCTGGTCAATACTTTACGCAGAGTCCACACTGTTGGTTTTCTCGTTGAACGCCTCGTTTGTTTTTGTTAAGTTTGATGTTAAGTACTGGTCCTTTCCAGGAAAAATAACCTCGCGTGTATCGGTGCTATACACCGGGCACGTAAAAGAACCAAGGGGTCCTTTCGGAAAGAGCTAGGGTATCGCACCCGGACTCCCTTGTATCTAACTTTGTCTGCTCGCCAAATAGTTAATTCTGCACGGCGAGGGTATATAAAAACAAATAATATATAAAAATAGCTTCTTCTAGACAAGGTGCTTAGCGCTTTTGTATTGGCTTTCTTGTATAATTTTTAAAGTATGTTACGGGACTTCCGTCTGTGTATGGCTGGACGCATTTCGATGTCTGTGTATACAGTGTCGTGGTCTGCAATGCCGGTCATAACTCTCGAATCTTGCTTGTGATGGTGGTTAGCTTAGCATTGAGTCAAGTGCATTCCTTTTCTTATAAGGTTTTTACAAGCTGCATCAGTCATTTGTCGTCTAATATTTCAGTTAGCTTGTCATGTATTTTGACATGCTGAGTGTTTGGTTACAGGAATTTTTCTTCAAATACCATGCAGGGAAGTTGAAATCTCTACCGACACGTAGGAAGGGGTTACACACTCAATGTACTGTTGGTCCTGTTTATCGATACCTCAACTTGGGATATGCTTCTTCCATCTGAGGTTTTCGAATTGGTGTGTAGGAGCACACTAAGAGATCATTTTGACTCAGAAGTTTAATTCTAATCCAGATGATCTCACAGTTTGTTTGCAGTTCTGGGACTTAATCACTGAGCTAGTAATCTTTCACTGCAATTAGAACTCCTTTTACTTTAAACATATACATGTACAAATTACAAACATACAGTAGTACAAAAGTCACAGTATATATATATATATGCAAAAGGGTCTGTTCATAAGTTCTCTCAACTTAGACAAGGCCTTTTCCTTTTTTTATATTAAATGTTGCATACATACCATGTCTTCTGTCTTTTTCTTCTGTGAGTTGAAGATATCTGCTAGCGTTGTACATGCGCATAAGCAACCTCTCACAAAGCTCTGCACTTTTTCAATGAGACCAAAGTCTCCAGTTCTTAACATTTCCTGTGGCTGCATTTGATGTTTTCAATCGGGATGATACAATCAGATATAAGGTTGATATGTTGCTGAGAAGACAATTTGATTCCAGTTTGGTAATCATTGTGGAACATTAATAAGATTATATAGGCTTTGACTAAATCAAAATAATAATAAACAGGAACAAATATCTGGAACTAAATAAAGTAAAGACGTTATGCTTAAACTCCTCCCCCGCGACCGGTAGTTATGTGTGTCTCTTCTCCATCTACTGTGGTTCGCTAGGAATAATTCGGTGTTTGCAACTGAATGGTCTAACCATGCAGGTCTCATTTTCATTGACAATATCTCGCTTGGAGCTGTTCAGTTGGTTCTCAATTATGTACTGTTTTTCTTTTCTTTATTGACTGGTAGCTAACGTTGAGTACCCTTAATTAATGGTGCGCTGTTCTTCTGGAGATGTATGAACAGGGTTCTACTGTACTTTGGATAAGTCAATGAAGTGCCAGAGAGGAGTTCGAAGTTTCCAGACTGGTAAGTTCATAGCAAATAGTGCTTTAGTTTGGATTGTTACAGATGCTGCAGTCCCAGCGGATGGCAGATAGGATAGTGTATATGGTCCACGGTGTATGTCCTGGCAATCCACGTGATACCGCTTGTCACATGTGTCACAAACAACAGCTATACGGTCCCATATCAATGGACATGTTCATGGATATATAGTGCTCTTATCCATAGTCATATAAATGAGCCGTACTACGAGAACATCAACATGATGGGCTCTGCGTAGACTGATCCGGGCCGACACATTCCGTCTCAAGGAGATAGAGGTATACAGTAATGATTCCTGAAACAGAAACTCCACAGGAGGCGAAAAGTGTCTGTCCGGGTTAGTCTGTGCGGCATGCTTCCGCGTCGATACTTTAAGTAGAGTTTTTCTCGTGGAACGGCTCTAATGTTTGTGCATGTCTCTTATTCACCTCAACAGCATTCGCATTGGCAAGTAGCACTAGTATGAGATAACATTACCATTATCGATTGTATTCATTCAAATAAGGGTTTGTCTTTGGTGACACTTTTAAAAGGGGTGGTTGTCCATGTTTGGAAGATACAAGATTAAATAAGTTCGTGTTTACTCTTTCAGAGAGCATTCCAACTTCGTGATCATCCTAAAGTCATTATTCTCACATTTTTCTCGGATTAAGCTTCTTGGTATTAGCATTCGATTATACGAAAACAAAACATGAATGGGTTTTTTCGCTTATAGCTCGTTATGAGGTTTAACCTTAATAAGGGGAAATTTTCTATATTCAGTATGGAAAAAAATTGGGTGCAAAGATACAACGGCCCAGCTCATGAAATCCAAATGGAATTACATAGAACAAAGCAGGGAACCATGGCCGACATTTATTCATATCCGGCCGACGTCACATCCGTCCAAATCAAGCTGGTTCCCGAGATAACGGCAACACTTTTTTATGTACAGTAAAGGCTGATAACCAGAACCTATCGGCTAGGATACCATTTGTTTTAGGTAAGAATTTTTATCCCTCTCGTTTTCGTAACATATATTAACACAAATGAGAGACATGTATTTATAACTAAACTAAACTAAACACTAAAACAATGTTCAGTCAATGTTACAGACAACAAATTAAAGATGCAAGGTGGGATATTTTGCCATTAAATTGCACAAAGTTTCTTTTAAATTCTCAATTCCTTTATTCTAGCTATCACTATTTGTGTTGTTTCGTTAGTGATGCGAAACTTCCACGCTTACTGTATAATGTAAGAAATAAATATGACCCTAAGTCCCTCTGCATAAATATCACAAAAATAGCTCATAAGAAAGTAAATCTATTTTTAGAAGTGTTCTTCGAAGCTCTCGAGTGCAGATTGTTTACACATTTAATGACGTAATATCTTACGTGTCTACTGCATGGCATCCACTTCATGTTTTAGTGGTGAACACATTTGCAATATGGACGGAATATTTAAGAATTATGGCTAATCAGTTAAAACTAACAGCTTTTTAGGCTAAAAGAACCCAAGAAGAAACGTCCCCAGTGTATTCAAGAGACATATCGGGTGTCCAAAAAAGGAACTTGACTGGAGACACATATCCGTGGCCGAGACGGATTTATATAGGCATGCCTTGTGCTGTGTGTTCTGAACAAAAAAATTAAAAAATGTTTTTACAAGTGAAAAAAGGATGTGATAATCAAAAATTAATCTTAACAAGGCAGATTGCATGTCAGGACGGTAGCCAGAAATCTCGACTCAAAGAATTGTCGACCCCATTATCGGTTTATATAGGTGTGAATGGATGGTTTAACACACAGGTGTCAAAAACAAAAGACTGATTATTAGTTTAAACTTATTTATTTTAAATCGATTGCGAAACAAGCTTTAAGCTTATATTAATCACGCTCGATGTCTGCTTCCTGGATACTTAACCAGTACTCCAGTACTGATTATTGATACTTACTTACCTGTTGATTGATTATTTAAATGATCTTGATGTGTTCTAAATAGTTAATCTGCTGCAGACGACTTTGAAAACATTTGGTGAGAAAAGGAGAATATGTACATGACAGGTTGACTTCTGGCTAAGGTATTGTTATATTAATGAATAAGGAAGATTGTGAGAAAAAGAGGAAATGTCCTCTATCAAACAATACTTCAAATCTTAAGAATACTTTGAAAACAATGATATAGGATAATTTATAACAATGTTAAAACAAACATCATTATTACATTAATCATTATCTAAATGTAGTGATTATACAACAAAATAACCATCATCCATTCACACCTATATAAACTTGGGTCTAAATTGGGGTCGACTATTCTTAGGAAATTGGGGTCGGGAATTCTGGAAGCCGTCAGGACCACTGCGATGCTTTAAAAGAATCCACATCTTGCAAAACAGTTAAATCTTAAGAATTAGAAAATGCACAATGATTTTAATTCAAAAACATTGTGAGAAGTATAATTGCATATTGTCAACAATTTGACCTTCTTTCACAATGCTTTCAAACATCATAATTATGCTGAAAGGTCAAATGTCATCTTCATAAGATAAACATAAATGTAAGTTACATCTGTATCATCAGTAATTATAATAATCATATGTCAATTAAAATGTTGATTTATCTTTGATTGTCAACAATATCTGTATAAACCCCTCAATGAAATGGCTACTTTTTCTGAACACAAGTGGGGAATTGACCCCCTTTCAAAAAATTATAGAAGCATCTTAGCCCAAATATACTCAAATGAAAAATGTATAAAAATACCAAAATACACCGGAATCCTCAAAGTCTACCTAATTCTTAAAAAAATGCCCCAAATATTTGAGTCAGAATTCAGTGAAGATTGGGATTTTCCGCACAAATTGGGCGAGAACTGGTTGTATCTCCAGAACATTGAGCGTGATTAAAATAAGATTAAAGCTTGTTTCACAATTGATGTAAAAAAGACAAGTTTAAAGTCACTGGTTTAAAGGAATAATCTAGATAAGACTGCACAGAGGTACAAACTGGTCTAAAACAAAACTGGTTGCAGAACCCAAAGCTTGGCTTTTTGACATAACTAATATACATGTATACTGTTTTCAATTCTGGTCTATTTTTTAAATATTAGTCTATTTAAAAGGAAAAAGGTATAAATAGTGTATTTGCAGTTATTGTCTGATGTCATTTATTATAACAGCAGTCAATCATATTCTGCATCAAGTTTTATTTTAAAACAGAATGGATTTAGAACATCCCATACAATCATGGAATAACAGTTCTGATGGCGATTACTGGAGAGGAAATTCATATAAGCAGTTAGTGATATACCCCTTGGTCATTGGTACCTGTCTATACAATGAAAATATCATGCATCTTTGACTGTGGGGTAATATTCTTTCCTGCATACACATCAAAACAGTAAATGGATTGAGATCAACCTGTACAATCATGGAATCACAGCTGTTATGGCGATAATGGGAGAGGAAGTTCATATAGGCAGTTAGTGATATACCCTTTGGTCATTGGTACCTGTCTATACAATGAAAATATCATGCATCTTTGACTGTGGGGTAATATTCTTTCCTGCATACACATCAAAACAGTAAATGGATTGAGATCAACCTGTACAATCATGGAATCACAGCCGTTATGGCGATAATGGGAGATTAGACGTTCATATAAGCAGTTAGTGATATACCCTTTGGTCATTGGTGCCTGTCAAAACAATGAAAAGTGCATGCATCTTTGACTGTGGGATATAACTTCCTGAATCTACATCAAACAAGGGAATATATTGAGAGAAACCCATTTACAGATGGAATTACAGCTGTTATGACAGGACAGGAGAGGAACTTCAGCTGATTACATATATTACTAATGGATTCATACAAGGTAATCTTTATTAATGGATAAGTTTATCACAATCATATCAAGCTTGTTTTATCTAATTAAATGTAGTATATAAAGGAAGTCCTGTTTTTTTATTGCACAGTTTGTGTATTTTATGATCAGGTTTTGTCTGATCAATGTCCTTTGGTCACACGCCATCAACAATTGCCTTGTGAACAATCTACAGGCAACATTTTACAACATCCAATATGAATGAAAGTTTATCAGAAAATCAACTCCATCAAATCTTGGCCAAGTTATAGACTGGGTCCTGTGAGGTGAAAAACTAGGTTTCAATGTCAATTTGAAGGAACGTATTGAAAACACTCTGGATGCCTTATTTTAAACTTAAGCATGTTGAAATGTTTTCAGAATAACTGTTTTGATGATATCTAGACTAAGTTTAAATATATTCGGTCATAAACTAGGTCATGTTGGGTCATAAACTAAGTCACTCCACCAAATTGAAGGAAAATCTTGTTAGTCTAGAAACCACACTTTGCCTTGAGCAGCTTGAGGCTTTGTCAGAATGTTTGTCTTGACAATATCTAGACCTAGTAAGAATAAGGGTCATGGTGGGTCAAAAACTAGGTCACTAGACCAAAATGAAGTAACATTTTGTTAACACTCAGATATTTTGAATGCTGCAATTTTAGCTCACCAATGCATGAAGTGCAAGGTGAGCTTTTGTGATCGCTCACCGTCCGTCGTCGTCGTCCGTCCGTTCACAGTTTCATACAAATGACTTCTCCTCCTACACCAATTCAAAATAATTCTACAGGAATGTTCCTTGGGTGGATCTCTTTCAAACATGTTCAAAGAATTCTATTCCATGCAGAACTTTGGCTGCCACGGCAACACAAAACGGGGAAATTAACCAAAACTTAAAAAATCTTCTTGTCTGAAAGTAGAAGGGCCATGCCTTTGATATTTGGTATGTAGCATCATCTAGTGAACCTCTACCAAGATTGTTCAAAGTATAGCCCTTGGGTCAAAAATGACCCCTCCCCGAGGTCAATTGTTTAACATAGACTCATATAGGGGAAAAAATTAAAAAATCTTCTTGTCTGAAAGTGGAAGGCCCATGCCTTTGATATTTGGTATGTAGCATCATCTAGTGAACCTGTACCAAGATTGTTCAAATTATAGCCCTGGGGTCAAAAATGACCCCTCCCCGGGGGTCACTTGTTTTACATAGACCCATATAGGGGAAAAACTTTAAAAATCTTCTTGTCTAAAAGTAGAGGGCCCAAGCCTTTGTTTTGGGTATGTAGCATCATCTAGTGGACCTTTACCAAGATTGTTCAAATTATAGCCCTGGGGTCTATTGTTTTACATAGACTCATATAGAGAAAAAAATCTTCTTGTCTAAAAGTAGAGGCCCCAGGCCTTTGATATTTGGTATGTGGCATCATCTAGTAGACCTCTACCAAGATTGTTCCAATTATAGCCCTGGTGTCACTTGTTTGACATAGATAGGGGAAAAACTTTAAAAATCTTGTTATCTCAAAGTAGAAGGCCCAGGCCTTTGATATTTGGTATGTAGCATCATCTAGTGGACCTCTACCTAGATTGTGCAAATTTTATCCCTGGGTTCAAAATTTACCCCTCCCCAGGGGTCACTTGTTTTACATATACTCATATAGGGAATAGACTTTAAAAATCTTGTCTAAAAGATATTTAGTATGTAGCATCATCTAGTGGACCTCTACCAAGATTGTTAAAAAAATGACGCCTCCCCGGGGGTCACTTGTTTTTCATGGACTCATATAGGGGAAAGAACACTGAAAACTTTTTAAGTTTGATTAAATCAGGTGAGCGATGTAGGACCATCATGGTCCTCTTGTTTATTTTAACATGTTGAAATTTTGTCAGAATTGGTGTTTTGGTGAAATCTAGACTTAAACATAGGTCATGTTGGATAAAAACAACAATGAGGTCCAAAGAAAAACATTTGAGAAAAATCTTGTAAACAGCTTGACCTCAAGGTTTGATTCAGCATCTTGAAACTTTGTCAGAATGTTCGCCTGATGATTATTGATATCTAGACCAAGTTCAAATATTGGTCAAGTCGGGTCAAACATAAGGTCACTAGACCAAATTAAAGGAAAATCTTGTTAACACTCTGACAGCTGTTCTTTTATTTAATGTTAACATGCTGAAACTTTGGCAGAAAAGAAGTTTTGAACATTGCTTTTAACCCAGAAACTATGTCACTAAGCCTAATTGAAGGAAAACTTGTTTTCACTATTTATTTTTTTCCTTTCTGTATTGATTATGTTCATGTGATGAATTGAATGTTAAAATTGTTGAAGATTTGACTTTGCACTAAGAGATAAAGTAGGAATAGTGTACGACAGCTGTCTCAGTTTGTACAGCTTGAAACAGATTCCTTTATCATGGTAGTCATATACCTACAGGTTAGACCCATTATTGACGCTGTGCTCGTGATGAGGCTTTGCCTTTTTCATATTAGTTAACAGGTGTGAGATTTTTTTTTTTTTCAATAACCCATGAAGCTTTCTGAAATGAAACTGGCCAAATCCATGGGGGCCGCCATTTTGGGTATGTATAAAATGAGCCGAGAAACACGGATTGAAAAAAAATTATTGTCGTCTTTTAAATATTTTTTTTTAAATCGATAATTTGGGTATGTATAAAGTGATACCAAAAACACGGATTTTTTAAATTATTGTCGTCTTTTTAATATTCTTTTTTTTTAAATTGATATTTTTTAAAGTGCTGTGTTTTGGGGGAATTAACATTTAAAAATAAATGGAACTCTGTAAGAAATATGTTTTCCCGTTCGTCAAAAAAACGACAGCATTAGACTTCTACCCCTGAACCTAAATGTTGACTGTCTCGATCGTATCCAAAGAAGGACGTGACGTCATTTCCGTAACACTTCATCTTGGCGTAACGTCAATGGAGCGACGTCGTTTCCCGCAAAAAAGTGGTATCAACATGAAATACCCCAAATTCCTATACATGAGCTATTTATTAAACATTGTGGCAACTTTCTCATAAGGAGCAATTGTTCTTTTAGCGACAATCTTTCCCTAGATCGTCTGTTGCAAAGGCCTCAGAAACCGTCTCTAATAGGGAAAGGGTTTAGCAGAAATGTGACCCCTTACATCATTTGTTCCAGTCATATTGACTGGTTGAAAAAGGCAGTTGCCAGGTGGCATCAGCAAAGAGCTGATCTTTTTGCTTCTTTACCATAATGCAGGTGATCGATTAAGGATCATCTTGGCCATCATGTTTTAACCTCGTTCATTATAAATGTATTCCTTGATTTTCTGAAAGTCTTTACTTTATTATTTTCTGTTCGTAATAATCAGGGACAATATATACAAGTGTTATACACGGTCCCTGTAATAATAGACGACAGCAATACGAATTCCAAATATTTTTTGATAATGCACAAAACATGACATTAACATTATTATTGTCTAGTCAATTACTTATGAATCCTTTGTTATGGCCAAAGTATGCTCTTTAATTTTTGTTTATAATTATCTTGCGTTTTTTCGTAAATAGGTAGCACCTATAGATATATTAACAATATATTCATTTAGTCATCGGTTGGCATTAGGATAACGCAATTTGGATAGTGAAAGGGGAAGGAACTCCAGACTTCCCCGTGAAATAATCTCTAATCCAAAGTAATCTACAATTTCCAAAACCGAGATAACATACGCTAGGACAGTAGGCCAAGTTATATAATTTAAAGTATGAAACTATCTTGGATTTATTTATGAATGCATTTGCAGATGAATGCATAACAAAATCAGCCGACCGTTTTCATTTGAGATTAAAAATATCCTACCGTGAAAACAATATCGAAGAAGGGAGTAATAAAACTATTGTTTTACACGATCGGTAAGTAATTCTCGTAGTTTTATGCACGATTACTGATAGCCGTTACTGATATAACAAACAAGTCAGTCTGAACATTGCAGTTTATCACGTCGCAACTCAATTGATTCGAATGAAATTGATGCATTTTCTCAAACTCAGTTTTGTTTTATGGCGGTCGCGAAAACCAATGCAAAAACACGTTTGCAATAACATGTATCCAAATTGTGTTTTGTCAGTGGGTTAATATAATACATATCTAAGGTTTTAAAATTATTAAGAATATCTTTTAAAGATTTTCGCATTTTGAAACGGATAATTTTGCTAAAGCAACTTGATTAGTGATTGGTCGTGTACAAAGTTTGTCAGAAGCATACAGTATCTTCTAATTCAATGAACCTTTAAATAGTGTATTTGTTGATGTTTTTATTTTTATGATATATTGACAATTATATCAAACCATTGTTTACTGATAGTATTTCTGCACATAACTAGAATTTATTCTGAAGGAATAAACAATGAGGGGAGATAATTTGCTGAATGATCACCAGGTGGCGTTCCCAATCCAATGCTATCATGATGCGCTATTTTTAGATCGTGTATCCTGACAAAGTTTACCGGTGTGAGTTGGTGTTGTTCATTATTTATGTTCTTTGCTGCAACATTGATTATTTAAAAAAAAATCTTTTTATTGACCAAGTCGCCAATTGTTATTGTTAAATGCGGAATATATTCCTGATTTGTAATTAAGGGTTGCATGTTTCGACATTTGACAGAAAACGGTTTTATAAACAATATAGGAAAAGCGCATTTACATGACATCAGCAGTCTATGTAGTTGTGTTCTTGAAAATATATCTTTATTTGTCTTCGCTTTCGCTTAACGTCGTGTCTGACGGTTGCCAGATTTTTGCCAGTGATAACAATTCGTTTCCATTTTTGTTTCTGCAGTTACATAGGTTTTTACTAGAACATTAAGCAATTAGGTTTAAAAACAAGTATTAAATTCATACTTTTTAGCATTGATGTTACCCTTCCAACATACAGATGGAAAGGGTTTAAACTACAGCCAAAATCTTCAAGACGATATTACTGTTACTTAATTAAGCTATAAATTGTGTCTATGGTATCACTATGACATCATGTAAAATTGAAGGTGCTTTAAAGCGACTGAACTCCAGATACCCAACTGTCGAAAAAAAATAAAATTTCCAATTTTAAGAAAATAAGTGTTATTTTTGTATTTAGGGCATTAAAATATGATGACTGACATTACATACCCCTGTAATCGGTGAGATTTTCTACCCTGTCAGTAACAGGGTAAGTCTATAAATAGCTTTCGATGCTTTTAATCTCATTCATCACGTGACTTGAAAAGTCGTCATGTGAATTGAATAGTCGTCACATGACCGATAGGACGCATGCGCATTAAATGAAACATTTTTATACCATGAAGGTTTTATGCAAAATCACGAGGAGCTCGTGCAATCACAAACAAACTCTATGATTACTGTCGTTCGACTCCGCCAAACGTGTAAATTGTGTATAACTGTACACGCCTGTCAGAGTGAACCGTTATATAGTTATATCATGTGATCGTTGCAAGGTGCCCGTCTGAAGGATTCCGTGGTATTTTTAAATAGGAAACCCTTCATCGGGACAATTCGCCCGGCCGGGTAGCTCAATTGGTAGCGTATCTGACTCGTGATCTGGAGGTCACGGGTTCGATACCCGGTTGCGGCGACATTCTTTCGGGCGATGTTTTCCATTGCCTCTCACCTCTGATCTATGTGAGAAAGTAGTCAGTGGCTTCGAAAGAATGTTGTGTAAGTACTGGTGTGGGAAAGCCAGGAAAACATGGGTAGGTGCACTGACCGCCGTGATATGACCAAAGCTGTTGAAAGCGGCGTTAAACTCCAAACAAACAAACAAATCGGGACAATTGAAAACGACTCAAGTTCACTTAATTGATAAAAAACAATACATTTTCTACCCTGGTTTTACTTGGATAACATAAAGAATAACATTTACAGCGAATTCAATTTTTCTTTTTTCTTTTTCGTGCCATCTGGATTTCAGTCGCTTTAACAAAATAGTTTGCTTCTTACCGGCACACCATACACAATTTGCCAAAACATTAATCACAAAAGTTAGAAATATGCAGGATTGTCAAAATGTTTTGTTGTAACAGATCAAATGAGAAAAGTAACTGATCAGGCTTAGGGTCAGGTCAAGGGCAAATCCCTGGTAGAGGGCCCAGGGGAGCAAAACTAACAGATCAAAACGTGATTTTAACAGATAATTTTGATCGACAATCGGTTAATTTTGAAAACCCTGAATATGTCAGGTCATAATAAAAAAAAAGTGGATAACAAGCGCATTCTGCTCATATTCCGCACATAAAAACATTTGGTGTAGCTGGAGGTCGAGATTTCGATCCCCGGCCGGAAACATTGTTTTATAAGTTGGCCAAGTAAAAATATTAGTAAAATCTTTTGGTCCAGGTCCACATTTATTTTACTCAGATTTGTTATTGTTGATGATACCAAAGCTAAGTTCAATTACAGGGCTGTACAAATCCCATAGCCCGACGCCCGGGACAAGTCATAAATCGCATCGGGCAAGTCGCTAATTGCAACATCTCAGTCCCGGACAAGTGGCATTTTCCAAAAATCCACGTCCCATTATATCAACCCATTTACGTAACGGTGAATGTAAATTACTGTGTCTGGTAGCCCGGCTTAATTACTAACACACATGTCTGTCGTGTATAAATTTGACTGTATGTTACATGCGAAAAACCATTCGCGCGTGACCATAACAAATCAATAACAGTAGGCGGAGTTAACCACCTGTCAGATCGAGTGATTTCAGCCAACCGAATCGCGTCAGTAATAGTCGATTAACGTGATATATATGTATCCAATAAGGCTGTCCAATCATAAGTGACAATTGTTCCTTGGGGCTGTGTTATTCATGAAAGCTAGGGAATTACCTATGGATCGGTCTCATTAAAATATTCCCGTAAATGTATTTTGATCCATATTTCTACTTTCGGTATGCGATGTTTGCAAACTGGTGCAAACCGGTTCAGAAAGACTTGTAAGAAATTCACGCCATGCAGAAGTTAATAAAATAAATTCGATCCAAATTAAAGACAATACGACGACTGCTAAAAATTATCTTGCCGTTTATCAATTTGAAATACCTTCAAGATCGACATAATATTCGTCATATCAGGGACACAAAGACAATTGTTTGGAATGAAATATATAAATGATTCCCCCGAGTATGATAATTGCCCAATCACGGCTTTGTTTACCAAAATTAATTAGCATAAATGGCGGGAAAAAAATCATATGACTTAATAGTTGCGATTTCATTGGATGAAATGAGAAATTGGGTGAATGACATTCGCGACCTGACGACCCCGATGTTTACATTCAACGCTGTTTACAGATTTCTAATTCTCAAAGTAGGGAACCATGATTAACATTGCGCAATCATTAAAATGGCGGCTATGCTGCGACAGCTCGCTGCGAATAATACTGCAACACCAATCTGACTAAAGTACACGATCTGACTAAATGTAAATGCGTAGCGTTAATAGGAGATGATTTTAATGAGATTGACCGCAACACATGAAAAAAATTTCACGTTTTGTTGTCTTTCATTTTTTTTGACAAGATTTTTTGATTTAATAACTACATTGAACCTGATAAATTTGACTTTTGATTAATAAAATTGAATTTATCAATGTCTTTCTTTGTAAAACTGACCCTGGTATTGCACACTGCCCTGTTTCGGTGACCTTATTATTTTGTTATCTTCAATTTGAAAAGTGCTATTGCATCATTTGACTATGTTGTCTCAAGTTTAACATTTCTGTCAATAGCTTTTTAATCTTTTGTAAATATGGATAAAATACATACATTTTATGCAGAATATTTCAAACAACCTAGTGAAAAATAATCTTTTATCCAAATTTCATTTTTTTAACTGAATGCTGCACTACAGGTCTTTTGCAATAATGTTATTTGAATTGGTCACTACCCTTAAATCATGTACAGTGTGTGCTCTTAATGTTATCTTTATACTGAACTAGAAAATAACCCACTAAAAAACAAATAAAACACTCAAGAAACCGCGATCCGGGCTACCACGCAATTCTTAAATTTGTCGCATGTTAAACTTGGTCTGCAGAAAAGTGGGACAAGTGAGATTCTTAGCAGGACAAGTGGCATTCTGAAAGTCACTTGTCCTGGACAAGTGGCTGATTTTTTTTTTTGTACAGCCCTGAATTATGGGTCATTAAGAGACAAAAACCTAGATGTCTAGGCCAGCGGTTGTGGTAATGGACGTATAGGGCATATTTACGCCCTTAAGCTGTTCCCGTACGCCGAAAATTGACAAGGGAGATGTCCACGTACGCCGAAGAATTAAGGGTGTACGCCGAAAACTGTAATGTCGGGCGTACAGTCCTTTTGAAATTGTGTGTACAACGAAATCAATATGTCTGACGTACACAACTATTTGAAATTGTGTATACGCCGAAAAAACCGATATGTCAGACGTACACGACTATTTGAAATAGTATGCACGCCGAAAATGTAAATGTCGGAGACGTACACAACTACTTAAAATCGTGTACTGGCTTGATTAACTATCAATTATAAGAAAGTGGGCTCATTTAGTAGATATTAATGAGCCAATCAACGTCGAGAATGCTTATTCTACCCAAGAGGTTAAACTTGCCGATTTGTGGAGAACACATTCAAACCAATCAATTCTAAATTTATGACACAAGTTTGACATGTTTCTGTTACGTGTGAAAATAGATGACACATTTGTTGCTTCAATACTTGGCAATTCATTCACTAGAGACGGAGCAGGTTAGTTATCGCACTTTCTTGTAAGGTAAAAGGAAAATAAATGTCCTGGAAGTGACGTCGTAAAATTAAAAAAATAATTGATTGCTGATTTGTGCAAAAAATTAAATCTCTAGTCCAAATCTAAAAAAAAAATTGTGAACTAGAGACCCCCATTTTTAAATTGAAATATCTTGAAACCTACAGAATATTCAGTCTCTCTGCTGTCTTTATTCTAAGCATGCAGATAATTTGCCACAAATAATGACTTCATAAATTTCAAAATAAAATGCACTGAAACTTTATAATACAAATTATTTTTAAGCCCTTTAGAAATGCTTTCTGCAAAAACATATAAAATGGACAAAAGGACAAGCCCAGTAGAACATGGATTTATCAATTCTGTCATCTGGTGAAAAATTCGGCAACTAGCTGTAAGTTTAGCTGCATTTTGCACATATAAATTTACTTTTTTGGAAAAGAGTTGGCAAATAATTATGTATTTCTGCTTAGAACCTGAATATCAGGTTCCGTAGACATGTACCCTATCCTACATGCAACAAATTTAGAGCATATGACTGAACAAATTCTAGGTGAAAATATGGAAAATTACTTTTTAAAAATTAAACACATTGTGGCAAAAGGAAAATTGCTCCTTGAGCAAGATGAGCAGTTTCCCCTTTTGTCACAATGTTTTAAAGATTCATTTGCTGCAGACTGAGGGATCAGAAATCATCTTAAGTTTGGATTTTTTATTTCAATTACATTTTAGGTAGTACTGGTCACCAGTTCAGTGGACGTAAAACAATGCTAGGATGGCGTTGAATAACAGCAATCACAGTTTGGCTTTGGATCTTGAAGAAGATGCAGGGGACGAGTTGCTTGCTTCAGTTCTTGCTTCTCAATCTGAAAATCAAGCACTGAAAGATCTTACCTTTGGCGATGTAGCTGATATGTCGGTGAAGGATAACAACATGCAGATGGATTTTGGCAACACAGATGAAGCCAATGTAAATGGGGTAGAAGATATGGGACCGGAGATTGATACAGTATTACAACATTTAAAAGAAGGCGGAAGTACTTATGATTTAGATAAAAGTGTGGTTTCGGATAATGTTGGGAATGAGACATTTGTTAGTACTAGTGAGAGTGGACACCTGAGCGAAAATGAATCCGACTTTGAAGAATTAGATCTCACACATGCATCAAAATTAAATCTTTCTCCATCTGATGGCGGAGGAACAGATGAACCTATAGTTGAACATGATGTAGATGATGTAGACAATGCTAATATGTCTGTAGATAGTAATGGTGATGAGGAAGCGCAGGAAAATGAAGTAACTACAAACGGGGGTAATGAGCTACCTGTAGATCAGACAGAACAAAATGATCAAATCGAGGACGATGTCCAAGGTGAAACATCTGATACCTTATTGAATGGTGACAAAGAAGAGTCGATACATGAACAAACTAATGAAGTTTCAAAAGATGTCGATGGTGATGCTGGAATGGTGATAGATCAGGTGGAAGATGAAGGGGAACAAGAGTCAATAAATGATCAAACTAATGTAATTTCAAAAGATGATGATGCTGGAATGGTGATAGATCAGGAGGAAGATGAAGGGGAAGAAGAGTCAGGAGAATCTTATGAAGATATTGAAGGTGCTGAAACACAAACTGGACCAGAAACTCCTAGTCTTGATGGTTTAGAACAAAATGCTTCTGTTCTTTTACATGCTACAGCAAAGCGAAAGAAACGGAGACGGAAGTCTAATAGATGGACCAAAACTAGTCCGAGAAGGCCGAGTGTTGGGACATTTCCGGTGAAAGTCGTTGCCAAGACGATGGAAACCCAGGTGAATATGGACGGTAGAAATAGTGGAACAGACACTGGAGGCGAAGAGGATGGCAAGATGAATGACAGTTTGATACCTGAAGGTATTAATTAACATATGTATACAGATGTTTATAAAGATAGATTTTAAAACACTTTCCCACATATAGATATGACAGATATTTGGAACAACTTTGAGAATGTAAAGGCAAAAATATGAAAAATCTCTATAAATGTGAGATTAAATAATTATTGAATAAAGTTGAAAACATTGTAGCAAAAGGAGGAAATGCTCATTGCGATCAATTTATCCTTTTTGCCGCAACGTTTTTAAAAGAGGCCTCTGCTACAGATGTGGGGAAATGTTATTGGAATGGAAAGCTGTGTATTTTGCTTAAGCCTTTCCCTCATACAGACGCTTTCTGACGCCTCTGCAGCAGACGGCTTTTTGAAAATATAGTGACAAAAGAAGAAATTGCACAAAATGTGCAATTTCTCCTTTTGCCACAATGTTTTACACTTTTTGTCATAGGTTATCCATTCAATTATGGAGATTTTCTATGTTTTGACAAAACACGGTCAAAGTCGTCTGCTGCAGAATTGTTGTATGAGGGAAAGGGTTAATCGTTTCATACTTAGACCCCCCCACCTCCGGGTTTAATTTGATACTATATCCATAGAATTGGGAATTTTGTTTGTTTTGAGCAATTTCATTTCTGTCACAATGTTTTTCAAAAGTTGTCTGATCATGCAGAGGCGTTAGAATGCGTCTACAAGTGGGAAAAGGTTAAAAACGTTGTGATCATTCTGTCGGTCAAATGTTGCTTTAGTCTGTCAGTTGTTAACTTTTAGCTTTTAACAACATCTCCTACATGTAGGTCCAATTCCACCAGCCTTACTTAGTGCTAAATAATTCTTAAATACTTTTCATAATTTTTGTTTTCCTAAATAATGATAATAAGTAAATAGGTTCTTTGCTGACTAACAATACACTGACTACAGTAAGGTTGGTTTAATTGGACCCTAAACCAATACATACATGTACCAATTTCAACCAAACTTTACAGGAATATCTCATCGTTGGCATGATTGAAACTGTTTACTCTGATACTTTTATACAAATATTTCAGAGGGAGACACGGAGCCAGGAACTGATGATAATCCATCAAATCTTGGGAAAAGGATAAGTCGTGTTCCAGCCTCAAGAAATGATTTTGTCATTAACGATGATGCACTTCTTAATGAAATGTGGATGCAGACAGACCCCTCTGCCCTCTACAGGAAGAAAAGTATGTTTTTTGTTCACTTATGAGTGGAAGCAGGATGGCTCAACTGCTAATGAATTGACTATCAAGCCAGTGATTCTTAGTTTGATCCCTAGACGGCCTTTCATTCTTTCAAACAATTGACTATAGTCACTGACTCACAATGAGCTAAAAAAAAAAGGACCACGTCGAAAGGTAGACAGTTGACTTGGAAGAATGTTGGGTGGAATACTAGTGCGAGAAAGTCTGAAAACATATGATTAGGTGAATTGTTGCAATGATGAAGCAACTGAAATACTTGAAAATTTCTTTCAAACAATTGTTGGCGTATAAGTTTCAGTTATTGAATTTGTCATATTAACTCATTAACATTGAATTGTCTAATTTATAAATGTGAATGAAGTGTATATAGTTTGTTTAAGTTTTGTTGACAGTGTTTGCAAACCTGTTGGACCCTTTCCCACATACAACACACACATTTGCAGCAGACATCTTTGAAATTATTTACCAAGAATACGGAAAATTTCTTTAAATGGTAGATCAATTATAGATACAGTTGAAAACATTTGTGACAAAAGGAGAAACTCGGTAATTTTGCCACAATGTTTTCAAATATTGTCTGCTGCAGATATGTCAAAATAGTCTGTATGTAGGAAAGGGATACATTTTGATTAACAAACCAATCCACCTCCCTGCTGGTTAAAGATGTCTGGCTAGCTCTTATGTGACAGTGTTCAACACTGTGATGGATGAATTTTCCATATATACACTGTAATTATGTATGAAAGCTTACTGTTTTAACCCTTTCCCTCATTTAGATGCTTTCTGACACCTCTGCAGCAGACGGCTTTTTGAAAACATAGTGACAAAATTTTGCCACAATGTTTTCCACTTAGGTTAATCGTTATTCATTCAATTATAGATATTTTTTATTTTTGTTTTATGAGGGAAAAGGGTTAAACCTGTGCATTATCCAGATGATTTTTTTACACCTTTTCAGCAGACATTCATCTTGCATTACCACATCAACTGCACAGTTTGATCTGGCACTTTTCAGGTTTCAGCAAGTATATCGAGGGCATGGCGTGAAACGGTTGTAACTAAAATTTATATTTTTTTATCAAGGTTAATCACCTCGCCATAAAGTCTTTATAAGCGTTAAATCATTTTTCTTGGTAAACAATGCAAATTTAGGTGCCATTCATGATTGCTCGTTCTGAGCAATGGGACCTAAATTTGCATTGTTTACAAAGGGGTCAAAATTGCCCCTAAACCAGGTTTTTCAAAATAGGTTTTAACCGTTTCACGCCAAGCCCTCGATATAATTATAGAAGGTTCAATCGTTTCCCTCATGCAGCAAATTTAGCGGCAGATGACTTTCAAAGTTAGAAAACATATTGACAAAATGTGGAAAATCTCTCAATTGAAAGTAAAAGTTTTAAATGGAGTTAAAAACATTATGGCAAGTGGAGAAATTGCTCTTTTGCCACAGTGTTTTCAATAGTCAACTACTGCAGATGGGTCAACGTCTACAAGTGGGAAAGGGTTAGAGAAACCTTTGTCAAGTTATTGTCAATTTGGATTAGAAAACATGGATTCATTTATTTGTTTTAGTCACTAAGGTTGATTTTCCTTGTTCACAGCTTATAAATAATTTTCTATTTCAGGAAATTCTATTATATTTAAGAGACCGCATAGACAAAAAGAAACATCTCTCACGGAGGAAGACTTCGCGAAATTTTCTTTACCTTTCAAAGAGGGTCAGTATGCTGTTTAAAAGTAGGCCCCACATAAAATAGTTGACGGCTTTGTAAACAAATAGACTTAAGAGGGAACGGATACAGACAATATTTGACAACTTTGTGGCACACAACTTTTGAAGACAACTTTGAAAACAAAGCTATTGCGCAAAATATAATTCTTTAAACTTATTTTAAGCTCATATTAATCAGACTCGATGTCTGCTTCCTGGAGACATAACCAGTACTCGTGCCGGTTGTATGGAAAAATCCCAAAGGCAGAACCTGCTTAGCACAGGATTCGCACCCTGGACCTTTGGTACGAGAGGCCGACGATCAACCACTGTGCCACTGTCTTCCTCAAAAATATCCACAAAGTATATTACTGTATGAATACAAATTATGTTGATGGTGATAATTATTTTCTTTAGTATAATTGACCAACTTTAAAGCCAAGTGGAAAATAACAAGTGTAGTTTTATTCCAAAGTTGAAAATAGATTTAGGCATGTTATTTTATTAGCTCACCTGTCGGAGCAAGAAGTGCTGGCTGGGTGAGCTATTGTGATCACTCACCAGAGGTTGTCTGTCCGTTCACATTTTCCTTCAAACAACTCCTCCGAAACAAATGGACTGATTTCAAAATAATTTCACAGGAATGTTCCTTAGGTGGGCCTCTTTCAAAGCTGTTTATTAAGAATTCGATACCTTGCAGAACCTTGGTTACTGTGGCTTCAGAAAAGGGGAAAATTCCAAAATTTATAAAAAATCATTGACCCCATTTTGAAAATTACAAGTTTTCCTTCAGTGTCCATCAACCAAGAATGTTCAAATTATTCAGTTCTTTTGAAAAACATTGCCTCCATGGAGCTATGTCAAGGGCTTAGCGTGAAATGGTTGTAACTAAAATACGTATTTTTTTACCAAGGTTAATCACCTCGCCATGAAGTCTTTATAAGCGTTAAAATCATTTTTCTTGGTAAACAATGGAAATTTAGCACCTAAATTTGCATTGTTTACAAAGGGGTCAAAATTACCCCTAAACCAGGGTTTTCAAAATAGTTTTTTTGTATACAACTCTTTCACGCCATGCCCTCGATGTGATTTCTGTTAAATCAGGTGGGCGATTTAAGACCATCATGGTCTTCTTGTTTCTCGATTGTTCCTTATTATTTATTTTGACCTGAAACATGAAGATGTCCTTGTAATATGACAAACCTTTCCTACATATACATACAACAAACTTTTAGCAGACAAAAGTATTGAAAATCTGTTTAACACTTTCCCACTTACAACAAATCCGTAGTAGACGACTTTGGAAACATCTGGGCAAAAATAAGGAAAATCTCTTTAATTGAAAGTATGATAATTAAATAGAGTTGAAAACATTGTGGCAAAAGTCGTCTGCTACAGAGGCGTCAGAATGCCTCTGTATGTGGGAAAGGGTTAATTTTAGAATAAAATAGAAAACAGGGTGACAAAAGATGAAATTGCTCATCATGACCAATTTCCTCTTTAATATGCAACAAGGTTTTCACAAGTCATCTTCTGCAGATATGTCTAAACGCATCTGTAAAGGGTTAAACATCAATTATCTTGTCAAAATGGGAGAATGAAAATCTTATACTGTTTGAAAATTTCAGGATGGAAAAGAGAGATTGTAATTCGAGGCCAACAACAGCTAACGGAGTCAGGGAGGAAGAAACAGGCTTCAGATGTGTATTATTTCCCTCCAAAGGGGTCTAAACTGGTAAGGGAATGAGGATAACAGTATACTTAGTGGTCAAGATAACCCTTTCCAATATGAAAACGCATCTGCAGCAGATACCTTTCAAATATTTAAAGATATTTTTTATATTATTGCCTGGATTCTTTGAAAGTCGGAAGGCTTAAAAAGGTATACTGCATAAAGTTGGTGGCATGGATATTATACAATAAAAATTTCCCTAATTGGCAAAAATCCTATGGAATAAATGAATATTATGTCACTATTAAAAATCAGCACTTTATTTCAACGTCGTCTGCTGCAGACTTGTTGTATCTGGGAAAGGTTTAAGTAGAATACTTAACCCTTTCCCTTATATAGACGCTTTCTGATGCCTCTTCAGCAGACAGCTTTTTGAAAACATAGTGACAAAAGAAGAAATTGCTCAAAACAAGAAATTTCTCCTTTTCTACTTTTGCCACAATGTTATAGGTTATTCATTCAATTATTCAATTAGAGATTTTCTATTTTTAGCTCACCAGAGCACGTAGTGCTCAAGGTGAGTTATTGTGATCGCCTTTTGTCCGTCGTTCGTCGTCAACATTTGCTTGTTACTACTCTAGAGGCAACATTTTGCATCCAATCTTTATGAAAGTTTATCAGAACATATATCTCTAGGCCAAGTTCGAAACTGGGTCATGTGGGGTCAAAAGCTAGGTCACTAGGCCAAATTTAAGGAAAATCTTGTTAACACTCTTGAAGCCGCATTTTAAACTTGAGCATGTTAAAACTTTATCAGAAAGTTTGTCGTGATGATATCTAGGCCAAGTTCGAATATGGGTCATGTCATGTCAAAAACTAGATCACTAATTTAATGGAAATCTTGTTAACACTCTGGAAGCCACATGTTTGGCTTGAGCATGAGAGAGTTATGTCTTAAATAGCCCATTCTCAGGTGAGCAATTTCAGGGCCTCATGGGCCTCTCGTTTGACAAAATATGTTCAAAACCGTCTGCTGCAGAATTGTCGTATGAGAGAAAGAGTTAAAAGATGTCTTGATCAGGTAAATCATGATGACTTTTGAATTTGTTGTACTCAAAACATGAAACTTATCCCTCATAGAACAACTCTGCAACAGACGACTCGAAATATATCTACTCAGGCAAAATATCATGGAAAATCTCTCACAATCAGACATGTGATATTTTCCTGAAGCCAAATAGGGAGATTTGGTATTTTTGGTAGGGAGATTGGTGTCCCAAATAGGGAGCTTTTTTCGCGGCAAGATTTTCTGCGACCGACAATACTTTTCATTTGATACTAAAATAGGGTCAAATCAAGCAGGGTATAACTTGCATTATAGGAAGTAATAATTTGCTAATTGAAAAAGAATATTTCATAATCATTGATTACTTCATTTTATTCATGAAAATATTTCAGTATAATATCACAAATATGTTTATATATGTAAAGAACTAGTCATAAAAAAACACAGCACATGAAACTTGGTCAAATGCAATTATTAATTACATTTTTCAATACATGTTCAAAATAATTTGATACTAGTACTTTCAGTACTTTGATTCTTAGTATGCTGAACCTTCGTTCTGCACATTTTACCTGATTCAGAGACATATATACATATTTCCTGTCTGATTCTATGACATTTGGTAGATGTATTTGTATATTTCAATTTCGGAAATATGACAGAAATATTGTAAAACAAGTGTTAAAACTTTTTTCATTTTTTACTTCTGTCTGAATTCATGTGAATTCACTGTATCCAGGGGCCTAAACTATTTTGGACTCTTATGTTACCTTTCTCAGCTAAAATAATATATGACGGCAATGATTTGACTTGACCTAATTATCCCCGGGTAGAATAGCCACGTCAAATGAAAGTCCACCTTAAAAATCAATGGAAGTCAAAATCATATATTTCATGATACTCCTACTGTTAGTTTATTTAAAGTCATTGTTCTTTTCTTGCGGAGTCAAAGATGCTTGTGTGTGACTACTGTCGATGGTGAACAGAATAACCTGATCAGATTGCAAAGGCTTATATAAATTTTGGCTGGTTGTAAAAACCCCCATCCCAAAACAGGTCATTTTTGTATGACATGGTTTATTTCTTGGGGAAAATTTGACCCTTAACTATTTTCAGATGAATTTTGAAACATCTGCAGCAAACAGCTTTTGATAGCATTGTGACAAAATGAGAAATAGATGCAACTTCTCCTTTTACTATGATGTTTTCAACGCTATTAATTACATTTTTATTTGAAGAGGTTATCAACAGTTTGTCAGGATAAATTAATTCTGGATTGAATGGGATTTTAAAAGGTAGGGTCGTATGTTTCTTTGAGAAGTTCTTCCACTGGAAGAGGAATCTTCTTCACTGCAGCCTGGCAGACTAAGTGTGATAATCCACTAATCAGAGGTTGATCAACACGCTCTTCAACTGTAATTGACATTAGCCAATGGTCATAAATTAACACAGTAGTTTACACACGACATGACTTAAACCTTTACCCAGAAAGTCGATATCGCTTTACACCACTAGTTGATGTATAACTTACGGAATTACGAGCATCTGTTGTAATTTAGGTAACTTTAATTTTAGTTTTATTATTTGTTTTTTCGGCGGGAGATTTCGTTACCCGATTGGGAGAGCGTAAGATGAGGCTTCAAATCGGAAGCTTCCGCCCATATAGGGAGAGATCACATGTCTGCTCACAATGAATGTATAGTTACTAATTAAAGTTGAAAACATTATAGCAAAAAGGAGAAACTGCTCATTATGAGCTATTCTTCTTTTGCCATGATGTTTTAAAAGTCATCTGATGCAGAGGCATCAGAATGTGTTTGTATGTGGGAAAGGTTTAACAACAAAAATTGTTTTTTTATTTGCAGAGATCTATGGTACAAATTGCAGATTGGTGTAAGAAATCTTTTTTAAATACTGTCTCATTTGTATTTATTCCTTAATGTTTGATTATTTGAATTCGTGCATATTCCAATACTTGTCAATACTTAATACATGTATTGTCCTTGTATATAGTGAAATGTGTATATTGTAAATATTTGATGCAGATGCCCATAGGGAAGACTGTGTTTACCCAACTACAGTGTATGTTGCCTCTTGAATAAAGTCTTCATTATTATTATCATTATTATTATAATGATACTTTAAGGGAAAGGATTCATTTGGTATGACCATAGACATTGTTATTGCCTTTTTATTAGCTCACTCACCTGTCGCGTAGTGACAAGGTGAGCTTTTGTGATCGCCATTTGTCCGTCGTCTGTTGTCCATCCACAATTTCTTGTGAACACGATAAAGTCTTCATTTATATCAGATGTTAACCCGACTTATTCAGTAGCTAGATATTCATGTGAGCTCTGTTCCTTTCGAAAACCAACCAGATCCGTCCATGCATGACGAGATTATGGCCCTTTAAAATTGGAAAAATTGCTATAAATTACCTTGTGAAGAAGTTAAAGTCATCATTTATTATCCGATGTTTACCAAACTTATACAGTAGCTAGATATACATGAGAGCTCTGTTCCTTTCGAAAACCAGCCAGATCTGTTCATGCATGACAGGATTAAAATTGGAAAAATTGCTATAATTGACCTTTTGAACAAGATAAAGTCATCATTTATTATCCGATATTTACCAAACTTATTCAGTAGCTAGATATTCATTTCGAAAACCAGCCAGATTTGTCATCACATGTCCTTTACATTGGCAATATTGACACATTGTTGGATGATGCAGATATTGAAAACAGAAATTCTACCTTTACATTCGCTCCTGGAGAAGGTCAACGAACTCTCAGTATTTTTTCAAGATAAAGATTCAGAATGTTCCTTAAGTGACCCACTATCAGATTCCAAGCCATGTTGATTGGTCAGAAATGGCCACCAGGGGTCGAGGCTATTTTGCCTTATATGACTAGAGTGAAAACTTAAAAAACCTTCTCCTCCGAAAGTGTTTGGCTGATTTTCAAATAATTTTGTAGAAATATTCCTAGGGTGACCCTCTATCAGATTCCTTTAAGCCATGCTGATTGGTTGAAAACTATGGCCGCCAGGGGGCGGTGCTTATATGGCTAAAGTGAAAAAAAATAAAATCAGGTGAGAAATATAGGGCCATCATGGCCCTCTTGTTTTTCAATACAATGCATTGGCATCAAAAGTGTTTATTTGTAAATGAAAGAAATATTATTGAATAGAAATGAAAACAGTGGCAAAAGATGACATTTCTCATTATTAGCGATTTCTCCTTTTGCCAAAACGTTTTCAAAAGCGATCTGCTGCAAAGGTGTCAATATTCATCTGCAAGTGAGAAAGGGGTTTGATTCGGAAAAGGAATGGAAATACTATTATTGCAAAATATTTATTTATAGTAAAGAAATACTCGTCGGACTTAACAACTGATCATTTTACGTTCTCAAAGACGCCTATCGGGGTAGATGAAGGAGAAACGACGAGAAACGCTGGATTGGTTCGAGGGCGGCCATTAACTGAAGCTCCCACTCCTAGAAGGAAGCGCATGAAAATAGAAATGGACGGATATCATGACGACAACGATCCATTGTATGATAAACCGGATATCGTTATAGAACGTGACTCAGACGAATTTCTATTGCCGCTAATAGCCGCTAGTATAAACTCGCCAGAGAAGGTATGGGTATCCCCAGCAAAACGTGGGCGTCCCTCTAAGAAGACGGTTATACCAGCTTTCCTAGAAAGAGGTGATGGAAGGATAGAAGTTGTTCATCCCTCGAAAGAACCGTGTTATATTTCACCTACTACCAAAGTATTTAAATCTACAGCAAGAAAAAGTACTACGCCAAGTAGAAAGACTTTTAAAACGTAAGTTTAACCCTTTCCCACATACATGTACAACAAATCTGCAACAGACTTCTTTGAAAACATACCAACATAAATTAGGAAAAATATCTTTAAATCGGATTATATTTGTTGAATAGGGTTGAAAACATTGTGGCAAAAGAAGAAATTGCTTGTTTTGAACAATTCCTTCTTTTGCCACAATGTTTTCAAAAGTGGTCTGCTGCTGGGAAGGACCACCCAATTTTTAGGGTACCACCTATCAAATTTTATTTATTTTTTTGGAACTAATTTTAATTTCAATTAAGAAATATAATCCATCATCCAAATCACAATAGCTTTTAGTTCCTTTCATCCCCAAGAGACATTTTTTGCTGGAAACGCGCCCTAAGGATTCTGTGCTGCAAATTTTAGTCATTGCAATCACCCTGCTTGGGTTCCGGTTGTTATCCGTTATTTGACTGTAGATGTAACAGTTTTTCTTCTAATCTTCATAATAATTTAGGAATGGGTGTATTGATAAAATGTAGGCCAGATTTCTGCATGGGTCATGTTTGGTAAAACTCTAGGTCACTAGGCCAAATTTAAGAAATCCATTTGGACTCTTTAGAGACTGTGCATTTGACTTCAGCATAATCAAATTTGACTGAATGTTTGTCTAGGTTTGAATCTTGATCGGGTTGTATTGAATTAATTATGTTAAAAACTAGGTCAAATTTAAGGAAATTTTGTGGACATTCTATAGGCGACTGCATTTGACTGAAACACGATGAAATATTGTTTGAATGTTTTTCTTGATGATATCAAAGTTTGAATCTTGGTCAGGATAGGTTAAAGCACCAGGTCAAATATGATAAAAATCATGAAAAAATGTACAACATTTGTCTTACAGGGTATATCCGTCTACCTAGTAAAAACAAAGCAGAAAATGTCAATATTTAGATGTTTGTTGTATTGGAAAGTGAAATTATTACTCTGATTTTATCCAGGAATTATGATTCTAATATTTCAAGACAACTTTAGAATCATTTTATTTTTTTACTATACTAATCATAATCTGTTCAGCATCTTCAAATTCTTTATAGGTAAGATTTGTGACTGTGTCTTGATGAAAACCATTTTTTATAAATTCATCTTTATTTGTGTGTACATGCTTTTAAAGTCTTCTGCTGCAGACTTGTTGTATGTAGTAAAGGGTAAAAAGATATTTCGTGTTTTTGCCTACATGTTATCTGTCATATGCTGCAAATTTGCGGAATGTGGTTTTTGTTTCAACTTTACCTTTTCCCACAAACAAGCAATATACAGGAGAAACTTCGTATTCATCTATTGCCACAATGGTTTGTTTGTTTGTTTGTTTTGTTGGGGTTTAACAAGTTTTCAACATTATTTCAGTTATATCACGGCGACAGTTCACTTATTCATGATCCCTGGGTAAACAAACCAGTACTAGGCTAGGAAATATGCCTTGCCCAAGCACACTCCACCATGACTACAGTGCCCCGATGCGGATCGAATCTGGAACAAAATGCCTCTGCAACTAGGAGATGGTTAATCCTTTCCCACATACAGACATTTTCTGAAGCCTCTGCAGCAGAAATCTTTTATCACAATGTTTTCAACATGTTTCAATGCTTCAACTTTCATTTATAGAGAGATTCATTATAATTTTGCCTACAGCCGAGCCAGTGCTAAAGACCACCTTGGAATAGCAATTCCCTGCCTATAGCGACCATACTTTTAGTTTCCCAAATATACTTATGTTCAGTTTTAATGACCCTGCAACTAAAGACCACCTGTGAACAAAGACCAAATTCTTCTCTACCCATGGATGGTCTTTAAACACAGGTTTGACTGTATTTTCAAAATGGAAAGAAAGCGGTTAAGGGTTAAAAATTAGGATATTTACCTGATCATGTTTTGTTTCAGCCCAATCCTGTAAACAGGGATAGAAAACCTGTGTTCTCTGGCTTGTCCTGGTCTTGAGTGTTTTGATTGAATGATTGATTGATTGGGGTTGTTAACGCCGTTAACAACAATTTGGTAGTCATATCACATCGGCCAGTTCACCTATTCATATGTTTCCTGACTTTCTCACACCAGTACTCCACACAACAATCTTTCCAATCATCTGGCTGCTTTTCCACATAGCCCATTGGTGAAAGAAAAATGACGCTTGTCAAAATGACTTTTCGAAAGAATGTTAGCCAAGCTGGGTTTGAATTCACAACCCCTGAATTGACAGCCTGCATCGCTACCCACTGAGCTACCAGATACTTACCTTATAATGTTTTGTTTCAGCCCAATCCCGTATACAGGGATAGAAAACCTGTGTTCTTTGGCTTGTCCTGGTTTGGAGGGAATAGCACCCCTGCTACACTGTAACATCTGTATGTGCCTTTTCCACGATAAATGTGTCAACTACTTCGGAGATGAAGAGACATTTGCATGTTTGGTAAGAAATTGACGTTTCATTGGATTCACGCGAAATTATTAAATGTAGTTTAAACTGTTTTACATGATTGTATCCATTTGCAAATAGCTAGAAAAGTGTCATATTTGATATTTTTAGCTTGTCTGTTTTTCAAAGAAAAAACGTCAGGCCTTGTTATATGAGATAAATGAGATGTTTGTTGGATTACACCTTCAAAATATTGTTTTTGGATGCTTCTGTTTAAAACAAATATTGAAGCAATTGCTGGAAAAGGACAATTTCCTAATTTTTGGCTTGTCTGTTTTTCAAGGATAAAAAAGTCGGCAATTGTGATAGCCTTTGCATTGTCAGAAACTTGAATCCTACCTCATAACTCATAACTCAAATGTTGTCAACATTTTAAATTAAAACTTGGTACACATGTTCCTAGAACCAATACACATGCTTATACAACGTACCAAGTTTGAACACTTATTCAGAAATGCCCATTTTTTTACTTCTATAAAAACAGACAAGTGTTGGCGTTCGCTCTATTTCGCGTTTCTTATTTGATGTCCAACCTTTAGTTCTAGGGGCTCCAAAGAATTGTCTCACTGTAACTCCAATTCCCTGAAACATTATCGGAAAATTCCATTATATGTGTGAAGGTCTGACCGTTCAATTACCAGTTATTAAACATTTATCTGTGTCACAGTTCATGATATTACAAAAAAAGAATCTCCTTGTCCAAACCATAGGCCCTTTTGAAAATAAATAGGCACAAATTTTTACTTTGGCACTTTAAATTATTCTAATCTATTTAAAAACATGGCCGCTAGGGGGGCAATGCTTGTTTTCCTTATATGTATTGAGCAAGAATCTTCTTGTTCCGATCTGAAAATAAATTGGCACAAATATTCCTTGGGTGACCCTCTTCTAAAATTGTTGAAATTAATTTGATGATATGATACATCATAAACATGGTTTCTCTTATTTAGTCTTTAATAGCACATTTTAAGGTGAGCGATCAAGGGTCCTCTTGTTCTTTTAATATCTGCTTCTGACTGTGTAAACAGAGACTTTGATAAAGAGCAGTAAATAAGTCAAATCTCTTTTATTTATCAATAAACCCTTCCCACATAAAACATCTTCAGCAGACCACTTTGAAACCCTCTGTGGGAAATATAGAAAATCTGTGAGCCCTTTTCCTCATATAGAGGCTTTTTGAAAACATGGTGACAAAAGAAGAAATTGCTCGAAACGATTCAATTATTGTACTTTCAATTGAAGGGAGTTTCCAATTTATGGGTATGTTTACAAAGTCGTCTGTTAACCCTTCCCCTCATATAGACGCATTCTGACACCTCTGCAGCAGACGGCTTTTTGAAAACATTGTGACTAAAGAAGAAATTGCTCAAAACGAGCAATTTCTCCTTTTGCCACAATGTTTACTACTTTTAGTCATAGGTTATCCATTCAATTATAGAGATTTTTTATTTTTTGACAAGATATGTTCAAAGTCATCTGCTGCAGAATTGTCGTATGAGGGAAAGTGTTAAGGGTTTCTTGTATGTGGGAAAGTTTTTACATGAAGATATGAACATTCAAAAGAGTAGATTATTTTTTAATCAGCCTAAATTGTAGCAAACAGTAAAATTGCTCATTTGTTAAAGTCGTCAACTGCAGATGTATCAAAATGTATCTGCATGAGGGAAAGGGTTAAACTCTATGTTGTGAGTTCTCTAAGGAATTTTATGTGTTTTCATTGAGAGCTGATAATGCTTAAACCCTTCCAAAATACAACATATCTCCAGCAGACAACTTTGAAAGCATTTAGTAAAAAATATGGATCCTATAAATGAGGAAACAATTATTGAAAATACATGTAGTTGCAAACATTGTGGCAGAAGGAGAAATTGCTCATCAAAAGCAATTTCTTATTTTGCCACACTAATTTCAAAAGTCATCTGCTGCAGACCTGTCAGAAAGCATCTAATTATGGGAAAGGGTTAAGATCATGAAATAATTGCCTGTGGTATATTTTACAGAGATGTTCTACAATGAAAGGCGTAGAATGTAACGTGACCAGTCCTGGAGGTACATCCAATGCAGGACCAATGCAATTAGACCCTAAACTAGTGAAATCCCTGAATCAAATGACAGCCAGGAACAAACGGCCAATTCTTGTGAAAGGATCCCACTCCAGTTCGGCAACCACAGTAATCATCCCTGTGTCAAATTATTCATCAGTCCCTCTGTACAAATCTCCCCTACTGGCAAACATTATTGGTCATCGAACAAATTCACCAATCCTAAAGCAGGTACTCGCAACCACAGTTAAACCACCAGGTCCAGATAACTTTTCACTGTCGGGTGTTCCGTCATCCACTCAATCTCCAGCGGAAGATAAGCAACTAATGTCGCACATTAAAGCAGAACCGATGGATGACTCATATGATGTGGCATTAAATGCTGGAGGTGAATCTGAAAAAAGGTTGACACAATCTGTTTTAAATTTTTCGGATTTAAAACCAATGAACCATAATTTCCCCCCTGGTCTTTCACTCTTGAGATCTGATGTTACTAACCAAAACAGAAATAATTCCTTTGTGAATCAAAATATAAGCCAGAATCTAAAGAAAAAAATCAACTCTAATTCAAATTCACTAGCGCAACCCCCAATGCTGCAAATGCCCATGAACTCCCAGTATCAGCTAATCCCCATAGGACCCCGTGTGCCTCCGGTCAATCTTAAAATGCCTGTTATGCAACGTCAGAACATTCAACCTGGCATAAGAAGCCCCATTATCGGGACCCCCTCTTCTGTCCCCATAATGTTTAACCCAAATAGCTTTTTAAAATTATCGACGGCTGACAACAAGCTGAGTACCAATGAGACAGTAACTGTTACATCATCATTAACTTCACCTGTATCTACAACAGACAGCATGAATAACTATTCAGGACCTGTTATTGTGAATGCCAAGTCGTGTGCTCCGCTAAACGGGCAGCTTTTAACCTTGCCACCCTCCGTTGTTAAACGACTCACATTGGTTAAACCGTTGGCACTGAAAATAAACAACAGACAAATAAGCGTACCCCCGTCAGGTTTCTTTCAAACTGCAAGTGGTTTAAAGGTGTTTCTACCGCCAAACACCTTTCCTACAGCTGAGGATAACCATATACCAGAGATGGACAACAGGGACCACCAGGAAAACAAGTCTAAATCAGATGACAAGAGCAGTGACAAACAAGTGAATGTTAAGAACAAAGTGGCAAATATTCGGATGTCAAAAAGATACAATAAATTGTGTTTCATTAGAACGTTGTTTGGAGCCTATGATTGTATGGAATGTATTTTTAAATATCTTAACATCAAAGATCTTATAAGGTAAGATTGACTGGTGTTTTTTTTTCCTTTTTCTGACATCTAAAGAAATACTTGATAACCCTATCCAACATGCAGACGCATCTGCAGTGGGTGATTCATGCAACAATTGTGGCAAAAGTCGAAAAAAACACCTTATTATCAATTTCTTGTTTTGCCACACTGTTTTCATTTTGATACAATCACTGTACTTTTATAAGTAGAGACTTTTCCACATTTTCATTTTCATGTTTCAAAGTTGTCTGTCACATTTGTTAAAAACCATGTAGAACCCTGGTTGCTGAGGCATAAGAAAGGGGGTAATGTAATGAAGCTTGATATATTCTTCTCCTCTGATATAACTGGTCTGATTTCACAATAGTTTGGTAGAATTAAGTGACCCTCTTTTAAAAATTGTTCAAGCCATATTGATTGCTTGAAAAGCATGGCCACCAGACAGCATTAAATAAGGGTTAAGATGACAACAATTATTCTGCTCTGAAAATGCTTGTCTGATCTTAAGACAATTTGACTGAAATGTTTAAAATTTGATCAAGCTGTATTGATTTGTTGGTAAATGTTGCCGTCAGGTAGCATAAGAAAAGGGTTTAAATTACAAAATGTACTTAACTTTAAAAATACTGCCAAGTTCTGCTCAAAAACTGACTGTTTCAGCTCAAGATGATAAGGCAGAAATAGCTAGTACTTTAGGTGACCATCTAAAATGTTTATTCAAGCCATTTCCTCATATAGACGCTTTCTTACGCCTCTGCAGCAGACAGCTTTTTGAAAACATAGTGACAAAAGAAGAAATTGCACAAAACGTGCAATTTCTCCTTTTGCCACAATGTTTTCCACTTTTAGTCATAGGGTATCCATTCAATTATGGAGATTTTCTATGTTTTGACAAAATACGTTCAAAGTCGTCTGCTGCAGAATTGTCGTATGAGGGAAAGGGTTAAGCCATTTTGATTTTTGTTTAAAAACATGCCTACCATGCGGAATCAGAAAGGGGGTAAAATGACTAATCTTAACCCTTTCCCACATACAGATGCTTTCTTAAGCCTCTGCAGCAGACGACTTTTGAAAACATTGTGACAAAAGAAGAATTTGCTCAGAACGAGCACTTTCTCCTGTTGCCACAATGTTTTAAACTATTTTCAGTAAATATGCCCTCGTTTAAAAAGATTTTTCAATGTTTTGGCAAAGTAGTTTCCAAAGTCATCTTGTGCAGATTTGTTGTATGTGGGAAAGGATTAAGAAGTTGTCATCTAGATAGTGCTGGTCTTATATTAAGCAGAATTACTCCTGTTCATCGAGTCATACAGGACCATGTTTTTACCCTTTCCCTCATATAAACGCTTTCTAACGCCTCTGCAGCAGACAGCTTTTTAAAAACATAGTGACAAAAGAAGAAATTGCTCAAAACGAGCAATATCTCCTTTTGCCACAATGTTTTCCACTTTTAGTCATAGGTTATCCATTCAATTACAGTGATTTTCCACTTTTTTACCAAAATATGTTCAAAGTCGTCTGCTGCAGAATTGTCCTATGAGGTAAAGGGTTAAGAATAAGATCATTATTATATGTTACAGTTCTGGTATGGTGTGTAAGAGATGGAGAAATATGACTCAAAACATAAGCTTGGTAAGTCCACTATTTTTCTGTTTACATTAGTTGACTGTCAACCCACCCCTCTGCTACAGAATTGTTATTGCCTGCAACATTTAATTACTCCAAAACCACCAATTTCTTCCATTCTTGCAGTGTTTTCCAGAGCTCTACTAGATTAGGGGTTTTTTGCTTGTTCTAAAATCCTTATTTGACCCTGGAACCCTATGTTGTGGGTACTCAAAAGAATCGTCTAATTGAGGTTTGCTTTAATAATACAAGAGAAATTGTTGGAAAAAAGCTGTATACCCCTCCTTATCCGGACCTCTGGTTTTCTATGCTTACTCAGTGTCACTATGTTACTGTGTTACCTGCCTTAGAAGATATTAATTTAACCCTTTATCACATGTAGATGCTTTCTGACAACTTTTTGAAACTTTGTTGCTAAAGGGGAAATTGCTTATAATAAGCAATTCCTCCTTTCACCATAATGTTTTCAAAGTTTATACAATAATAATTCTTTCATTTTTTGAGAGTTTCAATACTTTTGAAGAAAAGTTTTCGAGGTTGTTTGCTGCAGATTTGCTGTATGTCGATAATGTTTCCTTCAAGCACTTCCTCTTGCTTTTTTTCAAACTTTGAAGCGGTCAATAAATTAAAATGCATATCATGTTTAAGTTATCTTTCATCATTTGTTGCTTACAAGTGAGAAAAGGTTATGTAGACCTGGTCTATTGAATTGTAAATGATATGTTATAACTTAAATTTATAAACTGGTATATTTCACAGTGGCACCACATTAGTTTGAATGGCATGAAAGTATTAGACTGGAGAAAAGCCATGCAGTTCCTCAATAAAGTCCAGGTGAAATCCATAGTAAGTATGCAGCCTTAATTCTACTTTTAAACCTTTCCCTCATATAGACGCTTTCTGACGCCTCTGCAGCAGATGGCTTTTTTGAAAGCATAGTGACAAAATATGTTCAAAGTTGTCTGCTTCAGAATTGTCGTGTGAGAGAAAGGGTTAGCTGTAAATAACAGGATAGTTATCAACCAGAGTTGAAAACATTTTGAGAAATTTTAGCAAGTTCTCCTTTTTGCCACTATGTTTCCGTAAGTTGTCTGATGTAGATGAGTCAAAATGCCCCTGCATGTCTAAAGGATGATACCCTACGATGTCTAATATGATTTGTACTGACTTTCTGAGACCAGCTTTTCGAAAACATGGCGACAAAAAAAGAAATTGCACAAAACAATGAATTTCTCCTTTTGTCAAAATGTTTTCCACTTTTAGTCATAGGTTATCCATTCAATTATAGAGATTTTCCATTTTTGGACAAAATATGTTCCAAAGTCGTCTGCTGCAGAATTGTCGATGCAGCCCAATCAATCAATGGACCAATTGAAATCCAAAATCCCGTCTAGGCAACATACTGTTTTGAAGTTGGTGAGATATTGTGATCACCCTGTTTTCGGCGTCGTCAACAATTCTTTAAAGAACATCTCCTTTTAACCCACAAGGTCCATTATAGCCAAACTTCACAAGAATGTTCCTTTGAACTTGTACTGCATATTATATCACAGTTACCTTCATCAGAAGTTTTGTCTCCATAAAATCTCAGGCAAACTCTTAAATCGGTTACTAGGTCAAAAAAATTAAAAAGAAATTGTCAACACAGTTGGTTAGTAACTGCTTTACCGAGGTGGTCCAAGCGTTATTTTACCATTATTGCTTTGGAGGAGGATATTGATTCTAAGAAATAACTTTTTTTATTTTCATTTATCAAACTTTCCCGTATACAACAAATCTGCAGCAGACGACTTTGGAAATGTCTACTAGAAAAAAGTTGGAAACATCGTGGTAAAAGGAGAAATTGCTCGTTTTGAGCAATTTCTCCTGTTGTCACAATGTTTTCAAAAGTTGTCTGCTGCAGATGCTTCAAAATGCTTCTATAGGTGGGAAAGGGTTAATTCCATATTTGTGTCATCTGCTTCAGATTTTGTGTATCTGGGAAAGGGTTTCATGTACAACAATTCTCTCTTCTTTGTTTCAGAATCTGATTGGTTTACAGCATTATGACAATCCCAATAGAACCTGGCACCAGCTAGTCTCATCTTTACAGGACGTCCAGTGCTTACAAAAGATAACATTTGGTGAGGTTCCCGGCTCAGTGTTACAATCACTCTGTACTCGATGGACACACCTAGAATCCTTCTGCGCTGAACATATCATTGATCCTATGGCAGATTCAGGAAAGTAAGTGTTTGTTTACATTTTCAAACATTCAACAAATCTGCAGCAGACGACTTTGAAAACATCTTGACAAAAATCAAAATATTTCTTTAAAGAAAAGGATATAGAATTGAAAACATTGTGGTGAAAAGGGAAATTGCTTATTGCCATAATGTTTTCAAAAGTTGACTGCTGCAGAGGCGTCGGAAAGCATCTGTATGTAGGAAATAGTTAGCCCTTTTGCGCATACAGACGCATTTTCACTCGTGAGCAATTTCTCCTTTTGCCACACTGTTTTCAATTCCATTCAATTATAATACTTTCATTTACAGAGCTTTTTCATATTTGTGCCTAGATATTCTCTAGAGGTCGCTTCAGATTTGTTGTATGTTGGAAAAGGTAAATGATGGAATTCTATGATTATAACTTTGAGAGAACGAAGTTTGTCGTAGGTATACTGGAATCAATGCGCTGGTAGGTTGGTTGTTCTGTCAGTATGACCTGAGAAAAGAGTCCTCGAACATAAGCTACAGTGAAATATGTGCTAAGGACCACCTTTGTTTAGCAATTCTCTGTCTATAGCAACAAGACTTTCAGTTTCCCAATAACTTATTTTCTGCATAAATGACCCTGCAATAAAAGACCACCTGTGAACAAAGATCAGATTGTTCTCTTCTCATGGATGGTCTTTAAACACAGGTTGTGTCCCCGGTTCGATCCCCAGTCGCGGCACTACGGTCATGGTGGAGTGCCCTTGGGCAAGGCACATTTTCTAGCTTAGTACTGGTTTGTTTACCCAGGGATCATGAATAATTAAATTTAATTGCGCGCTAAATGACCTTAGCTGTAGATGCGCCATAAAACAATATACATTCATTCATTCATTCCAGTTAATGTGATGAAGAATTGTCAGTCATTTGTTGTTTGCGTATAAGTTTTGACGACTTCTCCTTAGTTACCATTGAGCAAATTGTGATGAAGCTGCCCAGCAAGCATTCTCTCAATGTCCTCTTCAAAATTCCCTTGAAATCTTTTTCATTCATCCAGAAATCTTGCTGGCGCTGCATGCAAAATGGGCTTTAAAGAAAAAGACTTAAACAATTTTTCCTTAGAAACCACTTGTTAAATTTTGATATTATATCACATGGATGTTACATGATTTTCCCTGTGTAGAATTATTAAATGCCTTATAAACTCATCTTGTTTTCTGTAACGTTTCGAATTTTTTCTGCTGCAGCGGCATCCAGACGACTTCTAAGATTACAGATTATCTAAATTGCTGACAATATTAACCCTTTTGCACTTGAAGACGCATACGCAGCCGATGACTTTTGTAAACATTTTAAACAAAGGAGAATTTGCTCATTATGAGCAAATTCTTCTTTTGCCAAAATGTTTTCAACTTGTGTAAAGACCACTTCTGTATAGCATAGCAATTCCCTGTCTATAGCAACCACACTTTTTTAAAAATTTCCCAAATACTCCTCTTCTGCATCAATGACCTTGTGAACAAAGACCATATTATTATCTTTCCATGAGTGGTCTTTAAACACAGGTATGACTGTTCCTGCACAATGCTCAAAAAGTGTTTTTGTTTATTATTTTAAGAACTGGCCCTACAAAGCTAGATTTTGGAAAGTTTACCTGTATGTCGCATCTCAAGGAACTCAAGCTGCGAGGAAAACATGGGCTCGTACCTCCATCTTTCAGTTTCAGTGGAGGGCTGTCAGATCTTGGATCCCTTTTCAACTTGGAAATCCTCGTAAGTGCACTTACGTTTTGACATTTAACTCTTTCTGCAGCAGATACTAACTCCTGCTCATTATTGCCTTAACCCTTTCTCACATACACATCTGCAGCAGACGACTTTGAAAACGTCTAGGAAAAAGCACAGAAAATGCCTTAAAATAAAAAAACAATAATTGAAAAGAGTTGAAAACATGGTGACAAAAGGAGAAATTGCTCTTTTTGAGAAATTTCTTCTTTTGTCGCCATGTTTTTAAAAAGCTGTCTGCTGCAGAGGCTTCAGAAAGCATCTATATGAGGGAAAGGGTTTAAAGTAAATGCAACAATTGAGTTAAACCATACACACGTGCAGATGTTTTTTTTAAATTCCTCATCTGCAGCAGACAAATTTTGAAAAACATTAAGTCAAAAGGAAAAATTGTTCAAGACCGAGTTTTTGCCACTATGTTTCGACTTTCATCAAGAACCTTCATCTATAGTTTTTCCTTTTTGAAAGATTTTTCCAAATTGATCTGCTGCAGAGTTGTCCTATGCGGGAAGGTGTTAAACAATATTTTCTGAATGCCTGAGGATCAGTTCTGACCTAATAGGCCTCTTGCTTACTTGATTACATGTGTTAACCCCCCTTTCCCACATACAACAAATCTGCAGCAAAACAAAACATTAAAAAAATCTCCATAAATGAGAGTTTTTAAAATTATTAAAAAGAGTTGAAAACATTGTGGTAAAATTTTGTCTCAAAATGTTTTCAAAAAGACATCTGCTTCAGAGGCGTCAGAAACAATACATATGTTGGAAAAGTTTAAAATATTGAGGGGAAAATGATGTTTTCCAAGTCATATTGCAGCAAATCTGTCTGTGTGTGGGAAAGAGTTGAACATGATCCTTTTGAATGCCTTCCTGATCAGTTCAGACCCTCACAGGCCTCATGTTTATTGATTAGATGTGTTGTATATCTGTACTTTCAGTCTGTTACAAGCCTTACTAATGTAGAGGAAGCCAATTTTCAATTCATCAGTCACCTACAGAATATCAGGGAACTCTCGCTAGGAAACTGTACGAATTGGACACAAGAGGTGAGTAGCTTTTTTTGTCGCCTGCCTTGGTAGGGTGACACATAGGGATCAATTTTTCTGTCTCACCTGTCCGTTCTAGCGAAGTGGGCTGTCAATGAAGGGGTTGTGAATTTGAACCCCAGCTCGACCAACATTCTTTCCAAAGACAGGCGTGAGAAATGCAGGAAACTCATGGGTAGGTGAACTTGTTGCCATGATATGACTGAAAAATTGTTCAATACAGCGTAAAACCCCAATCAATTAATCAATCAATCGAAGCAAACCCTTTATATCTTATCATGCTTGTACTTATTTGAAGACAACATGTATGCCTTTCAATATCCTGGTTATCATAATAAATTTTAAATCTGTAAAAATTGTTTATCAATATAATATAATAAGCCCCATTCTTGGAAAACTGACCTGACTACACCGGCCGATCTGGAGTTTCACTGTTCTGCATCGGCCATTCAAACATTTTAAAAGCTTCTATAATATTAACGTTCCTTTGGTGACCTTCTTCCCAGATTGTTGAAATTATTTTGATATGTTGAATAACATAACCGCTAATGGACTGGGCTCGTTTTCTTTTATATATGTATATTGTTTAAGAATTATCTCGTCCAAACATACTGGCCCGATTTGAAATGATTTGGCACAGAGGTTGCTTGGCTGGTCCTCTTCCAAAATTGTTCAATTATTCTGTTCTATTGAAGAGAAAGGCCACTGGGGTACCAAGGTCATTTTTCGTCATATGTAGAGAGTTAATACCTTAAAAATAAATTTTCCAAAAAGTACTTACCTCATTTGTTAATAATTTGAAACACACAAATTTTCACTGCATAGAGTGTCCCAATTGATACACTTGAAGACAATGTTTTCAACTTAATTCAATAATCAATCTTTCATTTATAGAAATTTTTCATATTTTTGTGTATTAAAATGTTTTCAACGTCATCTGGTACAGATTTGTTGTATGTGGGAAAGGGTTAATTCTTTTAAAAAATATGGTCACCAACTCACCATTGGGTTGGGGTCTTTTTTCACCATACGTAATCTCATGACTTCGAAGTTTAGATTGTAAGCATCAAAATATACTACCCTGCAGAGGACTAAATGAGTCTCGACTTTAGAAACTTGGGTTGATCAGGATGATGTTGATCAGGATGATCACGAAGTTGTGATGCTTTATGATTAACAGTAAAAAGTTTTTAAAAATGTATTTGTCAAAAACTGCATGTGTCCGAGCATCCCCAAGTATTACTCTTATCAAGATTGTTCAAATTATGTCTCTTGGGCCCATATTTACATGGGATATACATTGTATATGTATAAATATAGTAAATTTAGCTTTAGGTCATCAGTACTCACCTCGGTAGCACAAATGCAACTTCAAATGTAGGTTGGTAATTAAATCCAGTGAGCGATATAGGACAATCAGGGTCTTCTTTTTTCCACATTGTTTTCTTATCTGGTTATGCCCAGAAGTTTCTAAAGTCATCTGTATCAGTTAAAATGTTTAATATTATATGAGCCAGTTCATGCAAAAAGGTACAAGTATGAACAGTATAGATCACAGTCTTATCAAGATCTACACGGTTTACATATATAAGGCCATGATAAATTAATTGTGTGGTTCCTATTTCATGCTGAAAAAAAATAGGGTAGGTAGGTAGGGAAATTATTTTATTTTTTCAAAACATTTTTTTTTCTCAGCCTGCGCACAGTGTCCAGTTTTGTCTGGTTTTACTGCATTCTAATGTAGATAATGTTATATTTTAAACAAATTACTGAAATAAAGTTGCTTACTTACAAACTTGTTGAGTTGCTTTTTGTTCAGATACCCAGTGAAATAGCCCATTTTACCATTCTTGTTTTGCTTTAAATAGTGTGGGTTGAGTGTTTCTGACCAAAAGTGCACATGGATATAATTAATATGAAGTACAAATAAAACACATCATACATTTGTTTGTAGGCTTAACTCTTACAAATTTATTAAAACTGTAATATTTGGACAAACACATTTAAAAGATTGGTTTTTAATATTGGAATCACAATCAAATGTCAAACATTGCAGATCCTGACAAGATAGCTCTTAAACTATCTGCTCTGGATATGTGATAATTGTAGATGCTGTTAAGTGTAGTCAGATTGTGAGGTATCATAAAATAGTATCTTGTGAACTGTAGGACAAGGATTTACAAGTGCACACAATTTTCAATGCCACCTTCTAAACCATAGTGTGAACATAGATCCTGCCTTCCAAGACCACTACCATATAATGGAATTTCAATAGGTGTTAAACACTGCAAATCACTGCGTGTCACTACCTTACCAAGAAGGTTATCATTATGTCTTGGTGGGGTTATTGGGTCACCACAACTTTATTCATACTCACTTAATAAAATGGAAAGGGATACTGCTTGTCTTTCAGTTAGTTTGTACTTGCAGTAAATAATATAGCAACCTTAGGCTTCTGACATTCCACATGTAACAACAGATCTGTCATTTTGTGTTGTGCACATGCTATAATCACCAAATAGTGGTTCTTCGATTAAGTTGACAGCTACTTGTTCTGTATCTGGTACAACAGTCTCATCCTCAGATAAAACTGTTGTGCATGAAAGTAATATTTCAACCAAAACTTGTAATACTATTAGTACTGCTTGGTGAATGTTTTAGCTAGTATACTATATATGTTTGAATGTATAACCTCATGTTGACTAGGCCTCAGTTTTTTTTATGTGCTTCATATCTGTTGGTGGACCGTGGAATTGTTCTTTCTTTTAACTATATATTAACATCGGTTGTTCCCTGTTTAACACTGCATAATACGGTATAAAGAAAACACTTGACAAGCTTGCTATTTAAGATGTAGCATTCATGTTAATATATATAAAGAATGCTTATCAGTTTGATTGATTGAATAGAAACTCTGTTCATATACAAAGTAAAAACTTTCTGAAGGTGTTATAAATGGAAAACTGTTTGCATTCTGTGTTGGATTCAAATGCCAAGTTTGTCATTCTTTAATATATTAAATTACAGGGTGATGGTGCACTGCTTCATTAAAAACTAGTACTTCTGTAGTTTTTACAATGGGTTTGCAAAAGGAATAACTAACTTTGCTAGTAGTATTTAGTGTTTTAATACACTATGTTTTATAAACCAGACAGCATGCACAGCTTTTTGTATCAACTACGTTCTTAAAACTACTCGTAGCGATAAAACCGGAAACCATTCACCGCTATTTTCGTACCATTTTTTTTCGTCCCGAACATTTTCGTATTAATTATTTTCGTCCCGCGCATTTTTGTACCAATTTTTTTATTTTTTTTTTTATTTTTTTTTTATTTTTTTTTTTTAAAAACATGAAAAAATGTTTTAGGGTCGGGCTGAATAATTAGGGTCGGTCGGGAAACCGGAACCACACAATCAATTTATCTTGGCCTAACTTACACTATCTTATTAGAAGAGTATGACTTTTTGTCAAGTTGTGTAGATTCTGATACAACTGAATAGGTGGATAAGATGATCTGAAACCATCACTGTCCAGAAATAACAACTTGTACCTTTTCTCATGCACTGGCTCATAATATTCTGTTAACCCTTTCCCTCATACGACAATTCTGCAGCAGACGACTTTGAACGTATTTTGTCAATAAATAGAAAATCTCCATAATTGAATGGATAACCTATGACAAAAAGTGGAAAACATTTTGACAAAAGGAGAAATTGCATGTTTTGTGCAATTTCTTCTTTTGTCACTATGTTTTTAAAAAGTCGTCCGCTGCAGAGGCGTCAGAAAGCGTCTATATGAGGGAAAGGGTTAATGACACTTTGAAATAAGTAAGTATATTGTTGTATTATAAGTCAATTTTTGTTTTTTTCCTTCTCTAGACTTGTGAAAGATTAAGTCACTTGATTGGCCTAGAAAGGTTGAAACTGGAGGGTGGTGGGGAGGAATATCAGAATCATATAGGGCCGGCCATATCCAACTTGAAAAAGTAAGTCATGCTGGTGGAGATGCAAGGAAGTGACAACGCAACTGTATAAGAGGGATTACGTAAACATGATGACAAAAGTAAAAAATATGCTCATTATAAGCATTTACTTCTTTTGCCACAATGTTTGCACTTTTATTAAATGATTATACCTGAGGTTAAGTTAAGGAGGGGTATGCAGCTCTTCCTCCCACAAAATCTCTTATTATCCAGACAAACCATCTGATGTGGGTACTCAAAAGAATTGTCTCATAGAGAGGATTCTTTTTTGAGAACCAACTTCATAGGGTAAAAGGGTCAAATAAGGATTTTAGCAAAACACACCTTTAGCTGTGATTATACTTTATTTACAGAGATGTTCCATGTTTGTGCTGTAGATTTGTTGCATGTGAAAGGGCTTAAGTTCAATGAAGAATTTGGCTTAATCGCCAATACATTTATGATAAGATGTATGGTAACAGTTGAACACCTATTATTAGTCCACTGCCGGTCAGACACAGGGTTGGGGACTATAGGTTTGGTCAATTCTGTATGTCGGCCTTCAGTCCCACCTAATCTTGTCCGGCCCGCATCTTAACCATCCATCATAGGCTTTCCAAGAAACTTGGCACAAACGTTCACCATGATATGGCGGCGTGTCACACAAAAGAACCAAGGCTTGTACCTTAAATGTCGAGGTCAAAATGAGTACTGTTTTGTAGGACTGTACCTTGTCTGGCCCGCATCTCAACCATGCATCATAGGATTCCCAAGTTACTGGGCACACTTGTTCACTGTGATGAGATAGTGTGTCACGCGCTAGACACAGGCCTGTACCTCAAAGGTCAAGATCACAGATCACACTTAGAGGTCAAGGGTCAAAATGAGTACTGTTTGATAGGACTGTACCTTGTTTGGCTGACATCTCAACCATGCATCACCAAGTTACTGGGCACACATGTTAACCATGATGAGGCGGCTTGTCGCACACAAGACCCAGGTCTGTACCTCAAATGTCAAGGTCACACTTAAGAGGTCAAAGGTCAAAATGAGTACTGTTTGATAGGACTGTACCTTGTCCGGCTCTCATCTCAACCATGCATTGTAGGATTTCCAAGTTACTGGGCACACATGTTCACCATGATGAGGTGACATGTGGCATACAAGACACAGGCCTGTACTTCAAAGGTCAAGGTCACACTTAGAGGTCAAAGGCTGAAATGAGAAACCATGCATCATAGAATTCCCAAGTTACTAGGCACACAGTCATGTTCACCATGATGAGGTGACATGTGGCACACAAGACACAGGCCTGTACCTCAAAGGTCAAGATAACACTTAGAAATCAAAGGTCAAAAGAGTACTGTTTGATAGGACTGTACCTTGTCCGGCTCACATCTCAAAGACACAGGCCTGTACCTCAAAGATCAAGGTCACAGTTAGAGGTCAAAGGTCCTTGTCCGGTCAAGACTTTTGTATTGCTTGCAATGCGACATTAACTTGTTATTGTTATTTTGTATTGAGAAATATGGGATTTAATAAGGGGCTTAATCGGTCAACTCTGATATAAATGATAAACCCAGGCCCCTCTATAAACATTGACTCATTCTGACACATCTGCAGCAGACATATTTTTATAAAACAGTGTGGAATTCTGACGCATCTGCAGCAGACAACTGACATCTTTTCAAAACATTGTGGTATTCTGACACATCTGCAGCAGACATCTTATTAAGACATTGTGGCAAAAGAAGAAACATTTTACCACTTGCAGACACATTTTGACTTACCTGTATTTAGATCACTTATTAAAACATTGTGTCAAAAAGGTGAAATTGCTCATCGTCAGCAATTTCTCATTTTGCTGCAATCTTTTCAACTCTATTCAATAATTGAACCTTCATTTCCTACATCTTCTGCCAATTTGTTGGCTTAGGCAAAGGGTTGTAGGGCCCTGGCCCGTCTCACGATTTTGGATTTAAAAAAACTAAATATGACCGGCTCATTTTGAGCAATTTCTCCTTTTGTCACAATGTTTTCAAAAGTCATCTGCTGCAGAGCAGACTTCACAAATCTTTTCAAACCTGTCAGTCCAAATGCTCATTTTTTTTTTATCTATTTCCTTCTTTGTTCAACCAATTATTGCTTGAACTTTTATCAGTCGGAAGGATCTTTTGTCAGTCAGGACTGCAGGGGCATCAAAATGTTTCTGTATGTCGGAAAGGGTGTGAAACTTGATTAAACCCTATGGTGTGAGTATTCAAAAAAGTCATCTCATTGAGTACCAACAATATAGGATTTAGTTTAAATAAATATATTTAACTCTTTCCCTGATATTAACGGTTTCTGACACGTCTGCAGCAGATGACTTTTGAAAGCATTGTGACAAAAGAAGAAATTTCTCCATTTGCCACAATGTTTATAACTTGATTAAGTAATAATATTTTTATTTACAGAGATATTTGACATTTGTGTCCAGGTGTTATCAAAGTTGTCTGCTGGAAAATTGTTTTATGTGGGAAAGGGTTAAATATGCACCTTATACATAATTCGTCTACTGCAGTGGTGTCAGAAAGCATCTATATGTTGGAAAAGATTAAAAGCCATCCAGGGAAAAGTCAAAAATTGGCTGCCGAACACTGGTAGCTTCTAAATACAAGTCTAAACACAAGTTTGACTGTAAATGTTATTTGTATTCCAGATTACACAGCCTGGAATTTCATAACTCTCCCATCCATGAAAACCTAGGATCTCATCTGAAAAGTCTTACCAACTTGAAAAAAATGGTCATCTATCCCCAATATTCACACAATGTAAGTTGTTTGTACTATTACTTATTACTCGACAATAGGCAAATTTCTCATTTAGTCAAAATGTCCCGGGTTCGATCCCCAATCACGGCACTACGGTCATGGTGGAGTGTCCTTGGGCAAGGCACATTTTCTAGCCTAGTACTGGTTTGTTTACCCAGGGATCATGAATAAGTGAACTGTCGCCGTGATATAACTAAAATAATGTTTAAAGCGGTGTAAAACCCCAATAAATAAATTTAGTCGAGATGTTTTCAACTCTTTTCAATTATTGTATTTCAAATTATACAGATTTTACATATTTGTCCCTAGATATTTTCTAGAATCGTCTGTCGCAGAGGGGTTAAGTTTGATTTTACTGCACATTATATTCTATTGTCTATCTATTAGCAAGCCATATTCCTAGTCTTCTGTAAAAACTGGAAAATTTGCTTGATTTTTAACTCACCATGAGTACAAAGTGCTAAATGTGAGTTATCTAAGTTCAAATATGGGTCATGTTGGATAACAAAATAGGTCACTAGGCCAAATTTTAAATAAAATATTTTTAACACTCTGCAGACTGCTTTATTAACTTTAGCAAGTTGATACGTTGTGAGAAAGTTTATCTTGATAATATCTAGGTTAAGTTTGAATATGGGTCATGTTGGGTAAAAAACTAGGTCACTAGCCCTAATTGAAGGAAATCCATGTTAACACTCTTGAAGTCTCATTTTTAATTAGAGCACATTGAAACTTTGTCAAAGCGTTTGTCTGAATGATATGTATGCTAATATGGGTTATGTCCTGTTAAAAACTAAGTCACTAGGCCAAATATTGGAAAAATCTTGTTAACACTCTAGAATCAGCATTTTTGAATAGATGAGATTGAAACTTTTTTACAGAATGTACGTCTTGATAATATTAAGGCCAAATTTGAATATTGGTCATGTCTCCTTATTGTGTAGCCCTTTCCCATTTACAGACGCATATTGCTTCATCTTCAGCAGACCATTTTTGAAACATTATGGCAAAGGGAGATATGGCGCATAATGATAAATTTTTCCTTTTCTCACAATCTTCTCCATATTTTGGTTAATATGTTTTCATAGATGTGTTGTATGAGGGAAAGGGTTATTTATCTTAGGTAGAATTAACCATTTCTCTCATATAGACGCTTTCTGATGCCTCTGCAGCAGACAGCTTTTTAAAATCATAGTGACAAAAGAAGAAATTGCTCAAAACGAGCAATTTCTCCTTTTGACACAATGTTTTCCACTTTTATTCATAGGTTATCCATTTAATTATAGAGATATTCTATTTTTTGACAAAATATGTTCAAATCAGGGAAAGGGGTTAAGGGTTAAACCTCCTTTCCCCGTAATGTTATCAAAATCATTTGCTGAATGAGTCGAAATGAGTCCTTGTTATAAAATGGATTATGCAAACAACTCTTAAATCATGTCTTTGTAAACAATAAACATAAATCCTCTTTGAAAATGTCCTCCAATCATTATTTTTATTTCAGATTCAATCAGACAATAGGAATGCCTTGAATGCTGTTGGTGAATTGCCTTGGCTAAAAGAACTGGAATGGATTCTGCCCGATAAAAAGAGTATGGCAATAATTCTCGATGACGGTGATGATAAGGAGGAAGATGAAAACGAAGAGGAGTGCAAGTTTATCCCAGTCTTAATGTCCGCAGCTATCAGTGACACCGACGAGATCATTGCTTTCCATACGGATTATCTCAACATGAAAGAGTTGGCCAACGAACTCTCAAAGAAATTGCCTAAAACTCGAGTAAAGATTACTAGTTGTAAAGTTGAGTGAGCCTTTCTAACTGCAAGATGCTTTCTAATGCATCTGCAGCAGATGAATTTTGAAAACATTGCGACAAAAATAGAAATTGCTCATAATGAGCAGCAATTTCTCCTTATGCCAGAATGTTTTCAACTTTTTTCAATAGTTATACTGTCATTTACAGAGATTTGTCATATCTTTGCTAATATGTTTTCAAAGGGGTCTGCTGCAAGTTTGTGATATGTTGGAAAGGAGTGTGTAGAAGAAATTGACTTAATCAGCCATTAACGGGATACAGACAACATTTGACACGTATGCAGCAGTTAACTTATCTCACAATGTTTTCATTTTCATCAAAATTTTATTTCCAATTTTCCAGTATTACCTATTTGTGTGTAGCCTGATTCAGCTTGGAGATGCAGTAGGAATCAATTTTCCCTCATCTGTTTGTCACCCTATAACTTATGGCAATATTGATTGCAAAACATGTGGTTTTTTTTAACACTCTTGTATCTTGAATGCTTTCAATGTAGACAATTTGAGCAACTTCAGGTCAGGTTACAGGGTAAAGTGTATTTTGAAGATTATTTAAACAGAGAACTAGGGAGTACATTATTGAATTGCTCATTATGAGCGATTTCTCCTTTTGCCACATTGATTTCAAAAGTCATCTGCGGCAGTCATCAGAAAGTGGCTGTATTTGGGAAACACTGAAAGAGATAGTTTCCATATTTGCGGGTATGTTTTCAAAGTCCTTGCTGCAGATGTGTTGTATGTGGGAAAGGGTTAAAATGGGGCATCCAAAATTGTTTGGAAATTACATAATAGTAAGAATTACTTCCCTTACACTGTTATCCTATATTGACTGTGGTATATAAATAGCTCTACATGTACATGTCATTGTGATGTTTATGATGTCATCATTAGTGATGTCGTAAGTGATGATGAATTTGTTTTCATCTGTTGTAAACCGTAGGAAGGAGAGTTAACATGTGAACGCTTGATTGGAAATATGGGATTGTTTGAATTTACATGAATTTAATAACTGTAAGATATGTCATTTTTTATGCAATACATTTAACCCTTTCCCTCATATAAACGCTTTCGGACGCCTCTGCAGCAGACGGCTTATTGAAAACATAATGACAAAAGAAGAAATTGCTCAAAACGTGCAATTTCTCCTTTTGCCACAATGCTTTCCACTTTTAGTCATAGGTTATCCATTTAATTATAGAGATTTTCTATTTTTTGACAAAATATCTTCAAAGTCGTCTAGTGCAGAATTGTTGTATGAGGGAAAGGGGTTATGAGTCATCTGCTACAGAAACATCAAAAGCAGTTTCTGTCAGAGAAAGTGTAAACTATTATACCTTTCCCTGATATTGCAAACATTGAAAATCGTCTGGACGGATTTCATGGAAGTATTTATTTACCATCTTTTTCAATTGGTCAAATTGAAGTTGTCAGGATCAAAATCAAAGGAAATTTGGTGGGGGATAATGGGCCTCTTGGTCCTCTTGTTATGCAAGGATAGTTTACATGTATATACAACTATTATTATTATGCAATGGGAGACTTGACCTTTTCATTATTTAAGCCTTTCCCACATAAATCAAATCTGCAGATGATTTTGAAAACTTGGACAATTTCTATAAATGAAGGTATAATTACTGGTAAATAATGAAATATTGGTGACAAGAGGAAAGGTTTGCTCGTTTTGTCACCAATGTTTTCAAAAATTGTCTGCCTCGGAGGCTCTTATATGTGGGAAAGGGTTAAGCAGTGTCAGACAATAAGGATTTGTTCTAGCTCTGTTTCTGTATCGCATAAAGGGTTGCAGTCATAAATCCAGTATTCGGGCTATACTTTTATTTTTTGTGTCGCATGCGTTAGCAGGGTGACACATAGGGATCAATAATTATTCTTTGTTTGTCTGTCACACTTCCACTTATTTGTCTATTGGCAGGTAACACACAATATGTTCCTTGGAACACTCTTGTTTTGTCAGTGTATATATCTATTGATCTTTTTTATATGTTATGCAAAGTATGGGATTATGTCTTTACACAGGTTTGTTGCAGTCTTCACTGCTTGCATGCAAAGCAATTATAATCCAAGTTTTGCCTGATTAGGGTTATGTTATTAACCCTTTCCCACAAACAACAAATCTGCAGCAGATGAGTTTGAAAGTATCCCGGCAAAAAATTCAGAAATTCTCCATAAAGGAGTTCAAATATTAAATAGAGTTGAAAAACATTGTGGCAATTGGAGAAATTGCTCATTATGAGATTTCTCCTTTTGCCACAGTGTTTTCAAAAGCCTTCTGCTGCAGAGGTGTCAGAAAGCATCTATATGTGGGAAAGGGTTTAATGTTGGAATATCAAACTTTCCTGTCTGTTGTTACTTTGCAATTGGTTTAACTTTTGAGTATTTTTATTGAAAAATTTATTTTTTTGTTAGTAATGCTAAATTTTTAATGTTTGAAACTTAACCTTTAGGGGTGCTAAACTCTTGGGTAAACTCTTAGTGGACACCATCCATAAAGTTGTTGGCTCTCTTATATAAATCTTTACCAAACCTTGTCACTATGTTCACAATATGTATATGGTATCCGGGTCATGTTAATTCTTTTCCACATACAACAAATCAGCAACAAACAACTTTGAAAATATCTAGGTGAAAATTGGGAAAACCTCTAAAGATGAAAGCGTTATTACTGAAAAGAGTTTCAAACCCCGTTACGAAAGGTGAAATTGCCCACTCTGAGCAATTTGTTGATTTGCCACAATGTTTTCAAAAAGTGTCTATTGTAGAGGCATCACGTGGTGAAGGATTAAAATTAGTGATATTAATCTTAGTCACAATGATAAATGGCATTATATCTCCTCGGACACTATAGAGTTATGGCCCCTTAATTAACCTTTTCCCTCCCTCATATAGACGCTTTCTGACGACTCTGCAGCAGACGGCTTTTTGAAAACATAGTGATAAAAGAAGAAATTGCTCAACACGAGCAATTTCTTCTTTTGACTCAATGTTTTCCACTTTTAGTCATAGGTTATCCATTCAGTTTTAGAGATTTTCTATTTTTTGACAAAATATGTTCAAAGTCGTCTGCTGCGGAATTGTCGTATGAGGGAAAGGGTTAATGTGGATATATAGTGACAATGTGGCTCCCCTGTGTTTGTTAGCTATTACCAGTACTTTATATCATTTGTCTGATGGCTGCATTGCAACAGAACAATTTGAATAGGTGACAGAGTTTGTTATTCAACCCTTTCCCCCATAAAGACACATATGCAGTGGACAACTTTTAAAAACATCCTGACAGAGGTAGAAATAACATATAGCAAGTTCTTTTACCACATTGTTTTCAAGCGTATACAATAATTACCGATTTATTGATTGTCCATAGGTTTGCCTGCAGGTTTGCTGTATGTGGGAAAGGGTAAACTGTTTACCCAACAGGAAATAAATCCATTTAATTTACAGCCAATCTGCAGCTGACAACTTTGAAAGTATTTAGTCAAAACTTTTGTTAACTCTTTATAAACGAAAGAGCAATTTTTCAGTCGAAGTTGAAAACATTGTGGCAAAAGGAGGAATTGCTCATTACAAGCAATTTCTCCTTTTGCCACAATGATTTCAAAAGTTGTCTGCTACAGGTTTCAGAAAGTGTCCTGTATGTGAGACTATACAAGTCTGAGTATAAGTGTGACACAGTTTCATTGTGGGAAAGAAGATACTGCTTGTTTTGGTCAATTTCTTATTTTTCCACAATGTTTCAAAAGTGTGTGCAGCAGTTGTGTCCAAAGCCTTGTGTTTCATAGAAAGATTCCTGATAAGTTATTGTAAAGATATTTGATGAATTTTACATCCAATTTTGTATTGAAGCCATTAACAGTTAATTTCACAATATTTATGATATATTTTGATCAAAGCTGTTTTCCATACATCTCTATTAAAACTTGATAAGATATTATTCAAGTGTTGTTCTTAAGTTTGTTGATCTCTGGCTTGCATACAGCAACACAAAGGCTGTTTTGTCACTCTTTTCCTCATACAGCAGTCCGACTTCTGAAAATAGTCTAGCACAAGGATAAAATTCTCATAATGAGCTTCTACTTTATCAATGTTTTATTCAATAATAATTCTATCATTAAGACATACGGGAAAGTGTTAAATATAAGTTGTGTGTAACAGTTAAACTTACCTGAATACATTTACGAAACAAAGATTTTATTTGTAAATAAAGGCCGATAATACAACATAATGAAAGAGTAACAGAGTTACAGGTACTGGTAGGAATAACAACTTTTAATGAAGAGGAGAGTATTGTCACAGAGACATATTTTGCAATCTTTCTAATGATCAATATACTTCGACTATTTAACAAATCGTAAAAGCTCCTAGTATCATTCTGATCTTCATACCCCGAATACAATAAAATTTGCCTTTCTGCTGGATAAAGATGACGGCTGTAAAAGGCATTAAATTGATTTTCTTATACATGTATGCCTATAAATTATTGATCATTTTGTGCAAATGGTGGTTATAGAACAGTTGGCAATCCTAGCCTTAAATGCATTAAGGTACAATTCTACTTTACGAATACCAATCACCATGTTTAACCAAATCCATAAGTTAGTGACTCCTTGTTCTCAAAGTTTTCAAAAGCTGTCTGCTGCAGAGGCATCAAAGAACGTCTAAATGTGGGTGAGGGTTAAAGAAGAAGCTTGTGTACACGGATACATGTATGCTTAAAGATGCTCACAGATTATATCCCTGCCGACAGCGGTTATGAACAAGTGCCTTTTGTACTTGTTTATGACCCAAGGCCCATGAACAAGTGTTGTTTGGCAGGGATTTAACTAAAATACTATTTAAGCAATAAAGCACCAAGATGCTACTTCGAGATGCATGAAACATATACGCTTTCTGGCGCCTCTACAGCAGACGGCTTTTTGAAAACATAGTGACAAAAGAAGAAATTGCACAAAAGATGCAATTTCTCCTTTTGCCACAATGTTTTCCACTTTTAGTCATAGGTTATCCATTCATATAAGTTTGGAGACTAATTTTGATGAAAAGATTGTGTTTGTTTAACACCGCTATCAACATTTGTTCAGTTATATCACGGTGTTATATCACGGTGTTTCCTGGGTAAGTTACCAGTACGATAAGTCCGTTTATCTGGGTACCAGCCGGTCAGTCGTAATGATAATCCGAAATCCTGAGCGCAAAGGAGGGCAGCCATTACTACCATTTTTTCCGAGTCTTTCTTATGACCCGACCTCCTGCACTTGCGAATGCTCTACCACTACACCATTGAGACGGTCAATTAAGGGAAGAAAACATTGTGGTAAAAGCAGGATTTATCACAACAAGTAATCTTTCTTTTCCCCCAGAACAAATTCATCAATTATGCTGCAGAGACATTTAAATGAAGGATTGTTTTAAACAAGAGGGCCATGATTGCCCTGGATCGCTCACCTGATTTTTTCTTTTTTTTCACTTGAGCCATATAAGCCCCACGGCCATAGTTTTCGACCAATCAACATGGCTTGAAGGAATCTGATCAAGGGGTCGCCCTAGGAATATTTCTACAAAATTATTTGAAAATCAGCTAAACACTGATGGAGGAGAAGATTTTTTAAGTTTTCACTTGAGCCACATAAGGCAAAATATGAAGTTTTTCAAAGGGAACCGAGCTCTCGTGTATATCTAGCTACTGTATAAGTTTAGTAAACATCGGATAATGAATTATGACTATTGTGTTCACAAGAAATTGTGGACGGACGAAGGGTGATCACAAAAGCTCGCCTTGTCACTAGGTGTGGCAGGTGAGCTAAGAACAACACAACATTTTCCTTAAATATATATATAATTTATTTTCTCTAATCTCATCTCTTTAAATGATAGGCAATTATCATAAGTGTGAAGTTGAACCTTGCTCTGTGAGGATGAACCAGAGCATATAAAACAAATCTGCTGCAGATAAGTAAAAGTAATGCTATTGAAGAGTGTTGAAAACATTGTGAAAAAAGGAGAAACTGCTCCTTCTTTTACCGCAATGTTTTCAAATGTTGTTTGATGCAAAGGCATCAAAAAGGGTCTACATGTGGGAAAGGGATTATGATAAGCCATTATTACAAGTATGAGGTCGAACCTTAATCAATCAGGATGAACCACAGAGCATTAATTTTTACAACCAGTGTAGATATGTACATTTCACTAAATATTCATAAAAGTTTTCAAGAAAGTAGAGACATTTTTATTTTATTAGAGCACATGGCTATGCAGGTAGATCTTTATCTATGTTTTTTTGTTAATTCGCTATGGAGAATTTTCACAGAGCATGACTCGGGACAAGTTTAGCCACAACACAAGTAATTCAACCTTTGGGAATTTTGAAAACAGTTTAACCCTTTCCCACATACAAAAAATCTGCTGCAAACAACTAGGAAAAATATGGCAAATCTCTATAAATAGACGTACAGTTATTGAATAGTGTTGAAAACATTGTGAAAAAAGGAGAAATTCCTCATTATAAGCAATTTCTTCTTTTGCCACAAAGTTTTCAAAGGTGGTCTGATGCATCAAAAAGGGTCTACATGTTGGAAAGGGATTATGACAAGCCATTATCACAAGTGTGAAGTCGAAGCATGGCTCAGTTCAGGTTTAGCCACAACACAAGAAATTCAACCTTTTAGAATTTTGAAAAGTTTTAAACTCCTTCCACAAATACAACAAATCTGCTGCAGACCATTGCAGATCTGAACAGTCCACTAAATGGTCATTAAAGATTTCAAGAAAGTTGAGGCATTTTGACTTGATAAGATCACATGGCTAGGAAGGGAGATCTTGATCTACATTTTTGGTAAATACCCTATGGAGTTGTAACCCTTTCCCACCTATAGACACATTTTGACACATCTGCAGCAGACAACTTTTGAAAACATCGGGACAAAAGGAGAAATTGCTCAAATCGATTAATTTCTCCTTTTGCCCCAATGTTTTCAACTTTTTTTTAGTAGTTATTCCTACAATTATATAGATTTTACTTATTTTTTAAGAAGACATTTTCAAAGTCGTCTGCTGCAGATTTGCTGTATGTGGGAAAGGGGTTAAGCCACAACACAAGAATTTCAACCTAAGGGAATCCGAAAACTGTTCCCTCATATGACAATTCTACAGCAGTCGACTTTGAACATATTTTGTAAACAAATAGAAAATCTCTATAATTGAATGGATAACCTATGACTAAAAGTTGTAAAACATTGTGGCAAAAGGAGAAATTGCTCGTTTTGAGCAATTTCTTCTTTTGTCACTATGTTTTCAAACAGCTGTCTGCTGCAGAGGCATCAGAAAGTGTATGAGGGAAAAGGTTAACTGTAAATAAAAGGATAGTTATCAACCAGAGTTGGAAACATTGTGATAATTATTTAGCGAGTTCTCCTTTTTGCCACTATGTTTCCATGAGTTGTCTGATGTAGATGAGTCAAAATGCCTCTGCATGTCTGAAAGATGATACACTACAATGTCTAATATGATTTGTACTTTATCAGTAATGCTTGTATTTCTTCTTCTGATGTCTTGTCCTGAAATTACAAGTAAATGCAAAGTCCAAGATTAGAGGGGGTAAATGACCGGTGCTTCAGGCAGACCAACCTTAAGTCTTATGTAAACTGTAGATTCAGATCAGCCTGCGCATCTGTATTACTCACCAGTTAGCCACAGAAAGCTTTAATAAACTTCTTAAAAACAGTGTGCTTTGAAATAGATCACTTAGATATGCGGGCAATTCTATGACTCTTTCCAACATACAATAAATGTACAGCAAGATTCTTTAAAAATATCTTTGTAAAAATATGGAAATTTCTTTAAGTAGAAGAAATTTCATGAGTGTTTATTTATTATTACTTTTAATAAACTCGTTTACTAAGATGATATGCCGCCAGCCTTGGAAAGGGCTTCTGCCTGGCGACTAATAATTTATGTAAAAAATTGAGCAATTTCTCCTTTTGTTACAATGTTTTCATTAATCGTCTGCTGGAGAGGCATCAGAAAGCGCCTATAAGTGGGAGAGGGTTAATATCACTCGGAATAAACAGTTCAATGGTAACTTAACTCTATATAATATATGAACCAAAGCACTGGTAATAAATCTTTAATCCTTTCCCACATACAATAAATCTGCCGCAGACAACTTTAACAAGAGGCCCATGAGGGCCTATGCTCTACTGGTATGGTTCTTTGCTCATTTTCAATCCAGAGCATGAATGTATGGTGAAGATCGGATAGTAAATGGAGGCTCTTTTGTGTTCACAAGCTGTATTATAGCAATTTTTACAATTTCATGGGCCATAATCCAGTCTTGCCGGATCTGGCTGGTTTTCAAAAGGAACCAAGCTCTCATCAATATTTAACTACTTAAGTTTCGTGAAGATCAGATAGTAAATAGAGCCTCTATTGTGTTCACATGCTCAATTATAGCAATTTGAACAATTTCAAGGGCCATAATCCAGTCTTGTATAGGCGGATCTGGCTGGTTTACGAAAGGAACCGAGCTCTCATGGATATCTAACTACTGTATAAGTTTGGTTGAGATACAATCAAAAGTGAAGACTGTATCGTGTTAACAAGCTCTTTTATAGCAATTTTGACCATTTCAAGGGCCACAATCCAGTCATGCATGAGCGGATCTGGCTGGTTTTCGAAAGGAACCGAGCTCTCATGGATATCTAACTACTGTATAAGTTTGGTTGAGATACAATCAAAAGTGAAGACTGTATCGTGTTAACAAGAAATTGTTTACGGACGGACGGACGGACGGACGGACGCATGCACGCACGGACGACGGACAAATCGCCATGACATAAGCCCTTCTGGCCTTTGGCCAGTAGAGCTAAAAACATGTAGCAAACAGAATTGAAAAAATCTATAGGTGAAACTATAATTATTGAATACAGTTGAAAACATTGTGGCAAAAGGAAAAATTGCTAAATTTTTTACATAAAGGGTTAACCCTTTCCCATACACAATAAATCTGCAGCAGATGACTTTGAAAACATCTAGACAAAAACATGGAAAATCCCCTTCAATGATATTACTGTTTAACAGTGAAAACAGTTGAAAACATTGCGGTAAAACGAGAAATTGCTTGATTTGACCAATTGCTACTTTTGTCACAATTTTTTCAAAAGTTGTCTATTGCAGAGGTATCAGAAAGCGGCTATATATGGAATGTTTCCAAATGTGTCTGCATGTGGAAAAGTGTTAACCCTTTCACACATACAACAAGTCTGCAGCAGACGACTTTGATTATATTTTGTCAACAATTAGAAAATCTCTATAATTGAATGAAAAACCTGGAAAAAAGTGGAAAACATTGTGGCAAAAGGAGAAATTGCTCGTTTTGAGCAATTTCTTCTTTCGTCACTATGTTTTCAAAAATACGTCTGCTGCAGAGGCGTCTAAAAGCGTCTATATAAGGAAAAGTGTTAAGAGAATAGAATAAGATACTCACATCCTGACTAAGGACCGGTATCTGTTTACCACTTTCTAACCATTTCTTTGCTTCTTTGTATCGACTCATTTCAATATAACACTAGAAATAAAGACATAATAAGAAATCAAATGTCCATTGAAGCCTGTAGAGTGTTCACAAGGTAATTTCTATACAGTGGTAACAGTACAAATAAAATATCAGGGTTTGAATGATTGATTGGGGTTTAACGCCGTTTTTAACAATTTCTCAGTTATATCACAGCGGCCAGTTCACCTGCTCATGCATTTCCTGGTTTTCTTACACCAGTACTCCACATCAGGGTTTGAAGAGAAATATTGACAAAATTAGTTTTTCATAGAGGGTTATTTCCCTTTCCATGTAAATTGAAATGATACACAGTGCTTAACCCTTTCCCTCATATGACAATTCTGCAGCAGACGACTTTGAACATATTTTGTCAACGAATCGAAAATCTCTATAATTGAATGGATCACCTATGACTAAAAGTGGAAAACATTGTGACAAAAGGAGAAATTGCTTGTTTTGAGCAATTTCTTCTTTTGTCACTTTGTTTTCAAAAAGCCGTCTGCTACAGAGGTGTCAGAAAGCGTCTACGGTATATGAGGGAAAGCGTTAAATTACAATATGAATTAAATTTATCATAACTCTGGTGTTCTTGAGGCAATCTTATTGATACTTGCAGTCTGCCATTTCCCTTTGGTGATTAACATATCCAAATAGATTAAATCAAATCTATCCAACCATGCTTTAGACATGGCTCTGTACTGACAGACGGATAGACAAAGCTAAACGAATATCCCATGAGCCGCAGTAAAGTCAGGGAATAAAAAAACAAGAAACCGCTGAAGACAGTAAGGCCGGATTGTCGGCAATTTGACCTTGAAAATCGACAAACCAAGGTCAAGGTCAAAGTTACCATAGAAATCAATAGAACTTGTTACTGGTGACCTTCAGGCAAAGTTTCAAGTTTGTAACCCTTTCCAGTGCTGAGATTTTGCCTCAACCTGAAACTTTAACCAAAATGTTGACGGACAGACAGACAGACGGACGGCATCACCAATCTATAGACAGGAATTGCTAGAGTAGTCCGGCCAAAAATACAATAACTATGAAGACTGCATTGTACTTACCTTAGCTATAAACAATATGTTTCCTTTCCATTTACCTGGGTTCAGTTCATCAGCCTATAAACATACCAATATTACTTAACCCTTTCCCTCATTCGACAATTCTGCAGCAAACGACTTTGAACGTATTTTGTCAAAACATAGAAAATCTCCATAAGTGAATGGATAACCTATGACAAAAAGTGGAAAAAACATTGTGGCAAAAGGAGAAATTGCACGTTTTGTGCAATTTCTTCTTTTGTCACTATGTTTTCAAAAAGCCGTCTGCTGCAGAGGCGTCAGAAAGCGTCTATATGAGGGAAAGTGTTAACTGTTTACTTGACATACTTTTTAAGTCCTTTCCATCAAACAGACACCTTTGAATGCATCTGCAGCAGACATTGTTTGCAATTTGTTTAATTATTTTACCTTCTTTAAAGAGATTTTCCATATTTCTGTCAAGATGTTTCCGAAATAGTCTACTGCAGTTTTATTGTAAGTGGGAAAGAGTTAAGAATCATTTGCTTTGAAAATATAAGAGAACAAAAATATTACATTGGGAAAAGTTTATTTTTGAGAGAGAGTTACGATCATTGCGAGAATTAATCTTTATGAGGTCATTTTAGGAAACACATCTCCTATTTATATTCATAATTCCAATTTGATAACAATATTATTGCGTACCGAATACGATCTCTGTTGATGCAATAACCCAAATCAAATAATATTATAAAATGTTTTGAATTCATTAGTTCAAACTTTCTGGGTTTTTTCCCCAAAATCAGCTTTTTTTTAATGTTTGTATCCACGGATTTGCGACGCCAGCCTCCTCAAAAAACGGAAACAGTGACAACATCGTCATTAGCCTGGTCAAACCCAATTGAGAGGTACTTAGTTATTCTTTCCTTTTATCACTTGCCAGCAATAGGGGTGAAATAAGACGAAATGTAAACAAAATAATTTAATCGATTACTACATGTAGTACAGCTGGCATTGACATTCCCTACAATATCTCTCTTAATACTTAACCAAACTCTATGTTGTGGGTACTCAAAAGAATCATCTCACTGAGACAAATCTTTTGAGCACCAACAACATAGAATTTGAAAGTTAAATAAAGATTTTTACCTTTTCCCACATGTAGACGCTTTCGGACGCTTCTGCAGCAGATAATTTTTGAAAACATTGTGACAAAAGTAGAAATTACCACAAATTTTGCCACAATGTTTTTCAATTTTTTTCAGTAAATATACCTTCATTTAAAGCGATTTTCTTTGTTATTGTCTAGATGTTTCTTAAGTCGTCTGCTGCAGATTTGTGGGAAAGGGTTAAAACATGAAAAATGCCACTTATAATATATTTACCTTTAGGAAATGTTCTAAGCTTTCTTCAACGGTTGCCGTAGGTGGGGTTGCAAACAGTGTAGCAGCAGCTTTTCTTTCAATCCATGATAACATATATACCTGAAATACAGTATCATACCAATAACTTGCTAATAGTTTGACCATTTCCCTGATACAGACTTTTGATGTATTTGTAGCAGAATTTTTTTGAAAGCATTGTAGGTAAAAAAGTACAATTTGTATATTTTAGGCAATTTCTTCTTTTCCCAAAATATTTTCAAGCTCTGTATTAAAACCACATTTCACATTTTTCTTGAAATTACAATATCATCCGCTGCTAAATGGATTGCCTTTTCTAATATGTATCCAAATTGTGGTTAACCCTTTCCCTCATATAGATGCTTTCTGACGCCTCTGCAGCTATTTGAAAACATAGTGACAAAAGAAGAAATTGCACAAAACGTGCAATTTCTCCTTTTGACACAATGTTTTCCACTTTTAGTCATAGGTTATCCATTCAATTGTAGAGATTTTCCATGTTATGACAAAATATGTTCAATGTCGTCTGCTCCAGAATTGTTGTATGAGGGAAAGGGTTAACCTTATGCCTGAAACAGAAGCTTTATGGGGAGATGCACAGAGGAAATTTAGTATGTTATCATAAAGTACTTACACTATAACACCAGCGTCCTAGTAAATAATGGTTTGAGGAATCATCCGGCTTTAACTTGATTGCTTTTTCTATATGTTCCTAAAAGGAGATTCAAGAGATTATCATGTCAGATGTATGAGCACTTACTTATAATAAATTCAATCTTTTATCCAAGGTCTACTAAAGTCATACAAACATAACAATAACACCTTCATGTAAATACATTTTGTCTATATGTCACAGACAAAATTTGATGCCTTTGTGATAGACAAGTTCTAAAAACTTTGAGGAAGAAGGATAAATTGCTTAACCCTTTCCCTCATATAGACGCTTTCTGACGCCTCTGCAGCAGACAGCTTTTTGAAAACATAGTGACAAAAGAAGAAATTGCTCAAAACAAGCAATTTCTCCTTTTGACCCAATGTTTTCCACTTTTAGGTATAGGTTATACATTCAATTATAGAGATTTTCTATTTTTTGACAAAATATGTTCAAAGTCGTCTGCTGCAGAATTGTTGTATGAGGGAAAGGGTTAAACCTTTCCACATACAACAAACCTGCAGCATAACTGATTTTTGGAAACTCCCTTTACATGAAAGAACAATAATTGAAAAGAGTTGATTTGTTTGTTTGGAGTTTAACGCCGCTTTCAACAGCTTTGGTCATATCACGGCGGTCAGTGCACCTACCCATGTTTTCCTGGCTTTCCCACACCAGTACTTACACAACATTCTTTCGAAGCCACTGACTACTTTCTCACATAGATCAGAGGTGAGAGGCAATGGAAAACATCGCCCGAAAGAATGTCGCCGCAACCGGGTATCGAACCCGTGACCTCCAGATCACGAGTCAGATGCGCTACCAATTGAGCTACCCGGCCGGGTGAAAAGAGTTGAAAACATGGTGACAAAAGGAGAAATTGCTCGTTTTTAGCAATTTCTTCTTTTGTCGTCATGTTTTCAAAAAAGCTGTCTGCTACAGAGGCGCAAGAAAGCATCTATTATATATATGAGCGGAAGGGTTAAAGTAATTTGCCATTACAGATATAACAGCATTAACCCTTTTCCACAAAGAATCTACAGCAGACGACTTTAAAGGCATTTCAGCAAAGTTTAGAAAATTCCTTATGAAAAAAATTCATTTATTGTAATAATCAAATAGAATTGAAAAAATTGTAGCATAAAGAGAAGTTATACTCATTATAAGCAATTTCTCCTTTTACAATTTCGTCTTCAAAGTAGTTTCTATAGAAGGGTTGAAATGCATCTATATGTGGGAAAAAGTTAACATCAAAATACTTACATTAACTCATCTTCCTTTCAAAATAACATTTGACGCCTTCGAGGCATTACTTTAGAAAACATGGAGGGACATTTAAATAGTGCATTATACAATAATTAGTCCTACCTTATATATAAATCCATTTTTGATTTTGTCTTGTGTACTTTCAAACTCCCCTAAACTACCAACAGTTATTGCAAACCTGAGAAGAAAACAAAATTGTACTTCATCACCAGGGCACTTTCAAAAGCAAAAGAATATTTTCCAGAGGAAGTATATGAAGCCTATCAAATTAAATTGCCACCCTCCATTATGCTTAGTAATTTGTAAATAATAATAACTGACAAGAGAAAGTTGATGCAAGGCATCAATGTCGCCGGAAAAGACTGCATTGATTTATTTATGTATTCTTGACTTTCCTTAGTCTATTCAAACATTTGCTTATAAATTTTATATTCATACCTATACATTAGGGTATCTATAAAAAATTAACGAAATGTGTACACATTTATCTTGGCTTAAATTTAATTTTGCTGTTGTTACTTATTTAAATAATAGTATTCATTCATATAATTTCAATGTTTGTCAATCTTATTCGAATCACAAGGTAAATATCCTGGTATTGCTTTAAAGGGAGGTAATTTGAAGAAAACAAAAGGAGAAATATATCAGCATTACTGTCTACAGTTTAAATTGTTCTATTGTTTGTGGATTTAAAAATGTTCTTTTTTTCTTATTTCTACATGTACAACGAAATATTGCGGCTTCTCTTTGACGCTTTGCGTCAAACATTCGTCTTGTACTTGTCTAAAATAAAATAATATCACTCGCTTTTTCATATCGAAATGCGCATGCGCGAAAATCGATGTTAAAGGTCACGAAACTACACAACAGAATAGGGTCTATATTTAGCTTAGAAACAGTTCCTACTTTAGATATTCATGGATTAACATTATTAAATGAATTCTACACAAATCAAGACATCTCTTTGAACATGAAAACAACATTTAGTAAGTTAAAATTGCTATTAAAATGAGAATCCGAAATTGACCTCAATGATGACACATAAGAGTCTGCATTAGGGGGTGTTGGTTCACGTCTTGAAGGGACCACTTTTGTCTTCGTAAATAAGACAAAAAACTTAAATGCGAGTGAAATAAAAAAAACTGCAAACAATAAAAAATCGGAATATTTATTTCATTTTAGATGTGTCATTTATTAGTGTTCGTAAACAACCACAATTGTAATATGTTCAAATCATCTAGATTTGTTTCTTTCTAATAATAAGCCGCCCTCCCATGTGATTTCCGAAAAGCTATTAAAAATAGAAGTCGCGGGCTTCTGCCCGGCGACTAATGACTGTAGAAGTTTTATTTTACCTCTGACTGATATTTGAGCTACAGCCTGGCTATTATTGCATGTGCAACATTATCTAATCACGGTCATAAATGGATTGCTTGAAGTTAAAACATTTTTCACCAAATGTGTTTTACCCGAGTCTCTCACACCAAGCTCTAAAACTCAGAATTTATGCTCAAGTATCTGATTGATCACATGTAAATTTGTTCTTAAAATTGACCAATCAGAAGTCGTATCTGGAGCATGGAGTTCATTTCAGAGCACGGAAAACGTTTTAAGAGTTTTATATTTTCGGGCACAGTACACTATATAAATATATCATATTCCTAGGCAAATGTCTACCATAACACAACAAAGTGTCAGCCCATAGATGGAATATGAATGACCCTAGTTACAATGACTTGTCAATCAAGAGTAAGAATTATTGGCCAAGCTGTCATCAAAAGGAATAAGTATTTGTGCATGTAGAAGATAAAGATTGGGTAAAGATTAGATGCACACACAATATAGACTCAACTGCCATCATTGCCATTGACAATGACAATTCTTTATCCAGCAATCTAGGCCTCCGGCCCATAATGCAAAAAAGTTTAAACGAGTTTGTCAAACAGTGACCATTATATCTCATGTGATATAAAACCATATATACACATGCATACACATGTATGGTATTTAGTTAACAAGAAGCAGTGCAAGAGTTGACAATCGCAAGCCATATTATCCCATCCGATATACACTATGATAATGCATATCGAACTTGACGAAGATCATATTATACAATATATTTATACAAATACATATTGTCATGTGATACAACATTTTATCTCATCCGATACACCATCATATTAAATGCATATCAAAGAACATATTATCCAATATATGTATACAAATACATTTTACACAATTTAAACTATACTTGGTCAATTAACCTTTTAATGTTGTCCAATCTAGTTTTGATTGCGAAGTATAAAAACTTTGATAATTTTAAGACTGTTGTTTCATCGCTGTTAAAAAGTTGATAGCATAATTGATATGTGGGTGTAGAGTTATTTAGCTGTGTAATATATTGCTTTCTTAAACAATTATTGTATAACGGGCAGATCATGATAAAATGATATTCATCGTCTACGATTTGAGTATTACAAATAGGACATAGTCTATGTTCATATGGTATGTTGTTATGTCTACCAGTTTCTACCATTAAGTTATGAGCAGAGCATCAAAATCTTGAAAGCGAAATTTTGAGCTTGAATGGCAAATTATAGTACAAGTATTTTGCAGCTTTCAATTCAGGCATAATATGTCTATAGAAACGACCCTTTCCAGACTCGTTTACGCTCTCACCCCATTCCTGTTTAGAGCAATCAAAAAATCTTTGCTTGAAAATATGAATAAACAATTTATCATCACCAACGCCGTTATTTAACCATGCATACCCAAAACCATATTTGAATAGAAGATTTTTAACATGTGTGGCCCATGTAATGCGTCCAACTTCATTCAACTGTCTTAACATATTATAACACTGATATGGATATCTTATTGAATTCATCTTAATTAATTTTAACCAATATCTAATGCAATTACAGTGATAATCGACATATAATGGGTAACTACATCATTCTCTTCTTACAAACATGCAAGCTACATTAGTTGGGAGTTTTAAATATTTCCTAAAGAATTGATCATGTACAGTTTCAATTGTTTTTGAATATTCGTATCCCCACATTTCCGATGCATAAAGTAAGATTGGCTTAACAAGTTTAAATAATTCGTTCATTACAAAGTAACTAACACTATTTTGTAATTTGATCATAGATATAATTGCTTTTTTAGCTTGTGATGCTAAACATGTTTTTGCGAATGAGCAGATCAATCTTGGCGTGATATATAAGCCCATATATTTATACATAGGTACTGTTTCTAGCAAGATATCATTATAATACCACCTTTCTTTTTTTCTTGGTGTACCTCCATTTCTGAAAACAATTATTTTTGTCTTGTTTACATTGATTTTCATTCCAGTTCTATCACAGAATATAGAAATTATATTAATATATGACTGTAAGCCTGTAACAGTATCACTAACATTTGCTAAGTCATCAGTATACATAACTGCATTATTATATCATTTTCTAACTTAACTAACGAACAATCAACTTTAAGGAAAACAAAGTCTTTCAGATCACAAAAAAATCTTTTCACTAAGCTATTTTCTACATAGCAACTTTTTACAAAAAACGTTACTCCACCAGAAAATCTACCTTGTTTTCTTTTTATTGGACGCACATTAGTAATTAGTAAAAGCAGTGTATCCTTGTAAGACATTATCAAATTCATTGGAGCAACGGCCCCATGTTTCACAGAAACCAAAAATGTCAAATTGTTTTACATACTCCAAAAAGCATATATCATTTATATATTTAGCTAACCCTTCAATATTCCAAACTTTCAGAGAAGAAGATTTTTTAAGTTTTCACTATAGCCATATAAGGCAAAATAGCCCCGCCCCCCTGGCGGCCATGTTTTTATACCAATCAACATGGCTTGAAGGAAACTGATAGAGGGTCATCCAAGAAACATTTCTACAAAATGATTTGAAAATCGGCTTGACACTTTCGGAGGAGAAGAATTTTTAAGTTTTAACTATAGCCATATAAGGCAAAATAGCCCCCCCCCCCCTCCCCCCCCCCCCCCTGGCGGCCATGTCTTTCGACCAATCAACATGGCTAGTAGGAATCTGATAGAGGTCATCCAAGGAACATTTCTACAAAATTATTTGAAAATCTGCCAACCAGTTTGGGAGAAGAAGAATTTTGAAGTTTTTTTCATTTCGTTGCCATGGAAACCAGAATTCTGCATGGATCTCAAAAATTTGAAGGAAATCTGGTGAGGCCATTGAGAGGATGCTTTCTGTGAAGTTTCATCCCAATTGACCCACTGGTTACTGAGGAGAAGAAGTTGACGCACGACGAACGCCGGACAAAAGGCGATCACAATAACTCGCCTTGAGCAAAGCTCAACTGAGCTAAAAAGCTGAGCAAAGCTCAGCTGAGCTAAAAAAAAAATTAACCGGACGACTACGCCGCCGCGGACGGCTCCAGGGTCATGACAAAAACTCTCGTTTTTTCAAAAGTTGAGCTAAAAAAGGTTGTCTTTGTGGAAACGTAAAATGTAGGTCAAAAGCCAAGGTCACAGGTTCAAACTGTTTGGTATAATTAGAAAGGTCTTGTCAAAAAGAATACACAAAACAATTATGATGGTCCTACCTCCAACAGGTGAGCAGTTTCTTCATAAACCACATTTTGTATAAAAAATAAAATTCCCACAAATAGACGCTTTCTGATGCCTTTGCAGGGAACAACTTTCTAAAACCTTGTTGCAAAAGTAGAAATTGCTCATGATGAGCAATTTCTCCTTCTGTCACAATGTTTTCAACTCTTACTCAATTATTGTACATGTACTTTCATTTAAATTGATTTTCCATATTTTTGACGAGGCGTTTACAAAATAGTCTGCTGCTGATTTGTTGTATCCCTTTCCCATATGTGAATGCATTTTGACGCATCTGCAGAAAATGACTTGTTAACATGAAAAAAGAATATATTGACCAAATATGATAAATTTCTCTTTTTGCCACATTATTTTCAACTGTAGGCAATAATTATACTTCATTTATATATATATATATATTCAATATCTTTGTTAGGTTGTTTTCAAATTAGTCTGCTGCAGATTTGTTGTAGGTGGAAAAAACTTAACACAAACCATTTATGAGCATTAGCACAGGTTTCGTCTAGTGTGACAGCAGTAAAGGCCAGTTCTTTGGCATCATAAATTAAACTTTTCCTCTTACTGGTGTCCCCTCTACCTTCCTCTATTTGAGACATATTGAACGTGGACTTGGCAAAACGCCAGAAAAACTCCACATCTGTCAAATACTGAAATAAACAATCGGAACAAAAGTTATTACTAAGTACATTAACTACAAAGGACTCGTTCATGCCTCAGAGGTTAGTGTCAGGGAATTGGGACCAGGCACCCTGGTTACGATCCCCAGAAGTGGTGGCCATGGTGGTGAAATACCCTTGGGCAATGCACATTTCCAAACCTAATAATGGTTTGTATATCCAGCCTAGATCATGAATAAGTGACCTAACGCCGTGATTGAACTGAAATGGAAAATCTGTATTATTGAATGGATAACCTATGACTAAAATTGGAAAACATTGTGGCAAAGAAAGAAATTGCTCGTTTTGGTTGGATCTTCAACCACCTGTACCCGAAAATGGATGGCTTAGTCACACATTATTTTAAACTACTGAAAACATCATAAGAACATCTATATTTAAAAGATTTAGTTCTTATTAATCTATATTTTACATTTGACCCTTTCCCTCATATAGACTCTTTCTGACACCTCTGCAGCAGACAGCTTTTTGAAAACATAATTACAAAAGAAGAAATTACTCAAAACAAGCAATTTCTCCTTTTGACACAATGTTAACCTCTTTTAGTCATAGGTTATCCATTCAAGTATGGAGATTTTCTAATTTTTAACAAAATATGTTCAAAGTCGTCTGCTACAGAATTGTAGTATGAGGGAAAGGGTTAGAGGATAAAGATATCACTGACAACTGTTGCAGCAGACAACTTTTGAAAACATTTAGGGAAATTCTTTTTTTTTTTAGCAAAATCTCTTTTTTTTTGACAATGTCCAACTCTATTAATATCATACTTCCAAATTGATAGATATCTAGTCCACTGAATTGGCTCAAAATACATGTATTTAAATACTAATCTGATATAATTTGTTTATCTTATCTTTAATTAAACATACAAGGTAAAACTTGTTAACATATTGTCAGAAAAGGAAAAATGCTCATTTTCCTTTATTTAAAAGTAATAATGCTTACTTAATTTATAGCCGTCTCAGTGTGTTTTTGAAATATGTCTGCAAAAGGAGCTTAACTAGTTTGTCTCAGGTTAAGAATTTAAGTGAGAAAGACCAACAGACAGGTTAAGAAATTTTAAAAGTGAGAAATATTAAGGAGGTACAAATGTATAAACAAGACTATCTCCATTAAATATTGATAATTAAATACTACATGTATATTGTGGGTAATCAAAAGAATTATCACAATACCATGACTCTCTTGAGTAACCACAACATAATTTTTAATCCTTTCCCTCATACGACAATTATGCAGCAGACGACTTTGAACATATTTTGTCAAAACATAAAATATCTCTATAATTGAATGGATAACCTACGACTAAAAGTGGAAAACATTGTGGCAAAAGGAGAAATTGCGCGTTTTGAGCAATTTCTTCTTTTGTCATTATGTTTTCAAAAAGCCGTCTGCTGCAGAGGCGTCAGAAAGCGTCTATATGAGGGAAAGAGTTAACCCGTTACCACATACAACAAATCCGCAGCAGACAACTTTTATAGCAAAACTATGACAAATCTCCACAAATGAAAGTATTACCAATGCATAGAGTTAAAAACAATGTAGCAAAAGGAAAAAATTGCTCATTATGCAATTTCTCCTTTTGCCACACTGTTTGCAAAAGTCGTTTGCTGCTGAGATGTCAAAATGTGTCTACATGTTGGAAAAGGGGGATGAAGCATAAAATAAGGATTCTAGAACATGAAAAGCACTCGTAAACCAGAGTGCTGCATCAATCATCATAAATTACTCACATTTTCTTTATTCTTTTGTAACATATCATAGGCTTGTTCTTTTTCATTGTCTGTCCCTTCCAATAGCCTATCAATCTCAGGGAATATCCCATCTTTTGATTTTGTTTGCTGAGTACTTTGTGCCGAGTCAGTCTGGTCTGGTATTATTTGGTCCTCAATCTCTTGTTGGTAGTCCAAATCACTTCTGTGAACAAATATTTATGAAGATACCTAAATGAATCTGTCAATGCTATGCTAAAAGCATGATAGGAAACCTAAGGTTGTTGACCCTGCCATGCTGCAAACACGTTGCGGATTGAACAACCATGGGCGTCAGACAATGTGCAAAGAGGTACAAGTATCGAGGGCTTGGGGTGAAACGGTTGTAACTTAAATTGCTATTTTTTTACCAAGGTTAATCACCTCGCCATAAAGTCTTTATAAGCGTTAAATCATTTTACTTGGTAAACAATGGAAATTTAGGTGCCATTGCCAGTTCTGAGCAATGGCACCTAAATTTACATTGTTTACAAAGGGGTCAAAATTGCCCCTAAACCAGGGTTTTCGAAATAGGTTTTAAGTTACAACCGTGTCACGCCAAGCCCTCGATATGCATTTCTGAAAAGTGAAGGTTCAGCTCTCCTTGTCAATATGCTCTCAGTCTTATCAGAATTTACAAAAGTTGTAAGAAGATTCTAAAAAGCTTATGTAAATTATATGTGAAAAGTGTATATCTTGATCAGACTGTGTGGATGCAAAGGCTGATCTGAATCTACACTGTTTAGAAAAGCCAACCTGTACCTTTTTCAAGGGTAAGCTCAATTAAGGAGGAGGTGGAATACTTAATTTGATAAATTGTCATACTGAGTGACTCAAATTATCTAAATTTCTTGTAAGCATGATTAACAGAAAAATGAACCACTATAAGGATAGTCAATTCTCATGATGACAATATATGAGCCGTCCCGCGAGAAAACCAGCATTGTGGACTCTGCGTAAAGCATCGACCCGGATCAGCATAAGCATGCCGCGCAGGCTTACCTGGACAGAATCTTTTCGCCTCCTGTGTATTTTCTGTTTCAGGAATCATTACTCTATACCTCTATCCCCCTGAGACGGAATGTGTTGGCCCGGATCAGTCTGCGCGGATTGTGCAGACCGATCTGGGTCGATATATTACGCAGAGGCTATAATGTTGGTTTTCTCGCGAGACGGCTCATATGTCCTATTGAGTCAGATATCACTTTAGGCACTGAGGATAGATTTCATGGTCAGAGGTCAAGTGAATTCAAACTGATGTTGAGGAGGGTTGCCACAGTTGTGGTGCCCTTGTTAAACCTATATTGTGAACTTGCGGGTCCACAAAAGAATAGTCTCATTGAAACAATTCTTTACGGTATCCACAACATAGGATATAAAGGTGGAAAGAGGACTAAAGGCATAGAAAAGGACCCTAACCTTCAGCTCTTCTATCAAACATGTACATTATATGAATGTAATTATTTTACGATACTACAAGTGATGATATGCTAATAATAAACTAAAACCAATTAGCAGTCATTACGTTAATTTCAATGCATCAAATATGATTGATACTTGCTTATTTAACCCTTCCCAACATATAGGCTCTTTCTGATACCTCTATGGCAGACGACTTTTTGAAGTATTTTTTTTTTGTGGCAAAAGGAGAACAATGTTTTCAACATGATCTAATTATCATACTTTTATTTGTAGATATTTTCCATATTTTTGCCTGGAAGTTTTCAAAGAAGTCTGCTGCTGAATTTTTGTATACATGTGGGAAATGGTTAAGTAATAATATGCACTATCAGATTCTTCATAATTTCACAACTGAAAATACCAGGAAATTGTAGTATAGACGTTTTGCCATAGATGAAAATATTGTGGGTAAAGGAGATTCTGATGACAAGCAATTTCAAGTGTTCCTACAAAATGTTAAGTTTCCACAAAGTTGTTTGCCCTACAGGTGTAATAATAATGTATCAAATAAATGGTTAAAAGTTGTTTTGATTGATGTGTTTTGAAATGTTTTACATTTAATAACTGATCCTGGCAAATTTTGGTATGAGAATTTAAAGTCTCCATGCAGGAATCTATGAAAATAGGCTTTCTTGCATTTGCCACAAATGTTGCTGGATTGCAATGACATTGTTCATCTTTGTGTAGAAATCCACACTTGTCCCATAATTGTGTTTTTTTCCATTTATTCAGCCAGTATGTGCTATTGGAACTATTTTTATTGGACAATTAGCGAACATTTCAGATTTTCCTTTGTTTCTACTCGAAATATCAAGAACAACTACTCCTGCCAAACTTCGACTTTGTGCATGCGCAATGTGGAACCGTCAACGCTTGCATACAGTCTGATAAGGTTATTCACAGATTGCCATCCAATCAATGGACTTTAACCCTTTCCCACATACAACAAATCTGCAAAAATATGGAAATTCTCTATAACAGAAAGTATCATTTTCAAATCAGTTAAAAATATTGTGGCAAAAGGTGAAAATCAGAAATTGTTCATTCATTTTGGCACAATGTTTTCAAAAAAAGTTGTCTGCTACAGAGGGGTCATAAAGAGTCTGTATGTGAGAAAGGGTCTGTATGTGGGAAAGGGTCAAAGAATCTTCTTCTAAGGAGGGAGCTGAAACACTGATCAGACTACATAGTGCAAACATAGCAACTGAATCTTAATCACTACAAGCTTGTTAGACAAGCTTGTTAGACAAAAATTAAAAGCTTCTGTTGATTTTGTGCATCAATAGAGAAATTGGTAAATTTTCTATGGCATTTGTTTCAAAGCAAAATGTGACGCTGCATACAAAATTTGTCAAAAACTTTAACTTTGAAAAGAAAAAAGAGAAACCAAAAACTGTTTTTTATGAGCAAATTTTTTCATTCTATCGCCAGTAGCTCAAGTGGCGATCACCAGCTTGAGCCCTGATATCGCTCCGCTGCAATAAAGTTTTAGAAGAAATGTGGTCACATGCATACTTTCGGAGAAGAATATGTTTAAAGTTTTCATAAAACAATTTAAAGAATGGCTGATAGGAATCTGAAAGAGGGCAACCCAACATTTCCTCAAAAATTATTTGAAATTTGCTTGATAAGATTTTTACATTTTCTCTTTAGCCATATATAAGGCAAAACAGCAACACCCAATGTCGGCCATATACCAAATTATTCAATGACTAGTCCGGCTTTCTGTACTAGGAATGCTCATTTATATTTTGACTGTTCGCGTCCTAATGCAACATGTAATGGCAATATGACTATTTATAGATTACCTAAGCCTCCTTCCAATGTTTGAGACATAAAATAAATTTTTGACAGATTTGTTCGGTGTAGGTATCCTATATCTCCTACATCCCTGTTCTAGAACCATACCTATTTTCGAACCTTTAGTTCAAGGATTGTTTATATATTTCCAAAATGGCATTAAACGTAATACAGGGTAAACAATTTTTTTTTGCGTTTAATAACACCCGTCGTCTATTTCTAAAACGAGTTCAAATAAAAACTCATAAGGGTTTTCTGACTTTCCGGAAGTTACAAATCCAATTCCCTGTAATATGACTTCATAATATGACGTCATTAGAGTAACGCAAATGATGAATAAATAACACAAATATAGTTCCGTAAATTATGGAATCGTTTCATTTGAAGTACTTTATGAAGGGCAAGTTGATTATTTTTTGTACCTGTCATCATAATTTCATGGATTTAAAATCTTGACCATATTTTAAAGTTAAATATATGCTGATGATGATTTTTTTTTTCATTGCTTAGGTCGGTAGGACTCATAAATAACTGATCGTGCTGCAAGCATGCGGCTAACTGCAGTTCACAGGGAATTATTTACCGATCACAAAAGTTAATAAATGTTTACCCAAAATAGGTAGCACCTATACTGTACTCATATTAAATTTTATGTAAACCGGTGCTTTGTTTATTTACACAATGACCTAAATTGTTGAATTTATTTGTCAGTATTGTTGGTTTTTGACATGAATTTATCAATATTCCCATTAGCCCTGATAAATGTTAAGAGGTACGAGATCTAAAAAGATTTGACAGATTTGTTGTGTGTGGCCGGGTAAGGCCTAAGTATTAAAGGGTTAATATTTCTCATACTCACTCTCCCCCATATGCCTCCTCATAAATGTCTTCATCCTCCTCGCCAGTACTGGTTTGGATGGAGAAAAATCCACTTCCCGTTTTACGTCGCTTTAATTTGGTTTCATATGTTTGTAGCTTGTCTTTCAACTGGTGGACCTCGGCTTGTAGCTGGGCTATCGTCCCCGTCAACTTCTGTATTTCTAACACAATGCGACTTGTCATCCGCCAATACACTATGCCTATAAAAATCCCTGTCCCAAGCGATGCGAAAATGTGAACTTGATGTCGAAAGAAAGACATTTTAGCTGTCTTTTAGAGATGTGTTATTTTTTTTTAGCCATTTGTAACATTTTTCACAGGAAGTAACAACAACCTACTTAATGAACCCCGGAATTGAAGAGTATCCACTAATACACAACAAACCGAGTGTATACACGTCAAAATGACATATGTTATAATTAGTACGCAGATTAGACTCGTAAGTATTGATTATTATTCAGTCGACATACTTCTATGACTGTCACTTTATTGTAGTTGACAAAACAGTTAATTTACGTTCTATAAGTTCAACAGTTGGTTAAACGGCAGATTCATAAATGACGGGAACATCCGGGACATGGTATACCTCAGGAAATCCAAGTTATTTATTGATAGTTACCAATTACGATAAAGCTATAATACGGACAAAATGAATTTCTCAACCAAATTAATTAATATTAATCATCATTATTTGTTTCCCACATACCGTAAATATGCTGCAGACGCCTTTAAAAATATTGAGGCAAAATTAGGAAGGTGGTATAGTTTAGTCAGAAGAGTTGAAAACATTGTGGAAAAGGAGAAATAGCTTATTATTTGGTAATTTCTTCTTTTGTCTGAGTGTTTTCAAAAGTTATTTGCTGCTAGTGTGCTAAATATGTCTACAAGTTGGGAAAGGTTTAATTTAATATTTAATAGAAGAAGATAAAACAAAAGGTATTCCAGATTCATACAAATTCCTTGATTATTATACCAGGTCATATCAATTTCAAATATACTATCTGGGCAACTAATACTTACCAACAACTGATATAGTTTTGTCTCTGACCAATGTATAACCGAGGGGACACTTATTCTGTCTTATTGATAGTCTAGATTTTTTAGTCTTGTGGAAGAACATTCGCCTACTGTTCTGAAGGTCCAGGGTTCTAGTCCTGGTCAGGTTGAATCTTTTAGGACATTTGCATATGGTAAAGGTGAGACTCAAAGGCTTAACCCTTTCCCTCATACGACAATTCTGCAGCAGACGACTTTAAACATATTTTGTCAAAAAATAGAAAATCTCTATAATTGAATGGATCACCTATGACTAAAAGTCGAAAACATTGTGGCAAAAGGAGAAATTGCTTGTTTTGAGCAATTTCTTCTTTTGTCACTATGTTTTCAAAAATCCGTCTGCTGCAGAGGCGTCAAAAAGCGTCTATATGAGGGAAAGGGTTAAGCTGACTGACATAGATTTTCGAAACATCTGTCATCAATTATGATGTACAAAGTTCTACAAGTCACCAACAAGAAACACTCCTATACATGTTCCCGTTAAAGACAACGATTGACGCCCTTGTGGCAGACTATGTATAAAATTCAGTACCATTGCTCAGTCTTTTAAAACCAGTTGATCCTGAGTGGTTTAGTGGTAGAGTGTCTGTTTCTGGTGTGGGAGGTCACAGGTTTAATCCCCAGCTGGGTCATACTGAAGACTTTAAAACAGTAGTAATAGATGACCCCCTTGGCACTCAGGGTTGCAGGGTTAGTATTACGACCGACTTGTTGGTGTCAGGATAAATGGACAAGAAGTATTGGTAACTTAACCAGGAAGCACCGTGATATAACTGGAGACTTGTTGAAAGACGCTTAAAATACCAAACATGTAATCAATCAATCAAACCAGTTGGCTTCGATCCCCAACTGAGTCATTCCAAAGACTTTACAAATTATAATTGGCACTCAGGATTACGGGATAGCACAAACAAATACTTTCTGACGCCTCTGCAGCAGACAACTATTGAACACAATGTGATAACAGGAGAAATTGCTCAAATTAACCAATTTCATCTTCTGCCACAATGTTTTCAACTCTATTCAATACTTTGTGTGCAATTTCTCCTTTTGCCACAATGTTTTCCACTTTTTGTCATAGGTTATCCATTCAATTATGGAGATTTTCTATGTTTTGACAAAATACGTTCAAAGTCGTCTGCTGCAGAATTGTGGTATGAGGGAAAAGGTTAAGGGGATTTTCCACATTTGGTATCAAAGTCGTCTGCTGCAGGTTTGTTGTATGAGGGGAAAGGGTTAAGACTGATGCCCTGGTTTCAGGATAAATGGATAACTTAACCGTTTCCCTCATACAACAATTCTGCAGCAGACGACTTTGAACTTATTTTGTCAAAACGTTAAAAATCTCTATAAATGAATGGATAACCTATGACAAAAAGTGGAAAACATTGCGGCAAAAGGAGAAATTGCACGTTTTGTGCAATTTCTTCTTTTGTCACTATGTTTTCAAAAAGCTGTCTGCTGCAGAGGCATCATAAAGCGTCTATATGAGGGAAAGGGTTAAGTTAATTGCATGTGGAAAAGGGTTAACTGATTATCCTGGTGTAGGTGTTTCTCTTAGCACATTTGACAAAGACAAAATTGATTTATTGTGTGACCTAGTTGAGTCATTGTGACAACAGTTGTTATGAAACTTGCTTTACTTTACAGCAGACTGGACCGACAACAGTAGGTGATGAATGGAGTGATAAAGACTTAATGCAGTATCTTGAAGCTTCTTTAGAACAGGCATTAGGAAACAACTTGTAAGCAAGTTAACAATTTCCCATATATAGGTGCTTTTTGATGTCTCTGCAGCAGACGACATGTGAAAACATTGAGTAATATTTAGCTCGACTTTTCGAAGAAAATGCTAGCTATACTACTCGCCTCGGCGTTGGCGTCTGCGTCAGTGTCTGCATCGGCGTTGGTGTCACACCTTGGTTAAGTGTGTTGTACCAATTCATTTTTTTGTCAAAACCATTACAGATATTGCTTTGAAACTTACAACACTTATTCACCATCATTACCTCCATCAACAGGCAAGAGTACATAACTTTGTCAAGGTTTTTGTAAGAATTATGGTCCTTTTTCGACTTAGAATTGGCAAGCACAAAAAAGTTGAGTGCGCTGTCCTCCGACAGCTCTTGTTTGTTCTTTTACAGAATGTTTTCAACCCTATGCAATAATTATTTCAAATTGTTTACCTGATATAAAAACGTATATGAGGTAAAAATTATCTACAGTTTTTTGGAAAACAGGAAGTTGCTGGCTTAGAACAAGTTTGTGTGAATTCCAACATTGTATCTATGGTTTCGGGTTTTTCCACGACATTTTATAGAGTTTTGAATATGACTGAAATAGAATGTGTTAGAGAACATTTCTGGTGAAAGGAAATTTCTTCCTAAATCTGTCCTATATGCGGATGAATTTTTATTCTTCTGCAGCAGATGTAAGATAGTTCAACTTAGCGCAATGTGCCTGAAAGGAAGCTATTATGATAATATGTCTCTGACATTGCCTTAAAGGAAGTTATTATGATATGTCGCTGACATTTCCTGAAATTAATCTATTATGATATGTCTGACATTTCCTGAAAGGAAGCTATTGTGATATGTCTCTGAAACTTCCTGAAAGGAAGCTATTATGATATGTCTCTAACATTTCCTGAAAGGAAGCTATTATGATATGTGTCTGACATTACCTGAAAGGAAGCTATTATGGTATGTGTCTGACATTTCCTGAAAGGAAGCTATTATGATATGTCTCCGACATTGCCTGAAATTAACCTATAATGATATGTCTGACATTTCCTGAAAGGAAGCTATTATGATATGTCACTGACATTTCCTGAAAGGAAGCTATTATGATATGTTGACATTGCCTGAAGTTAACCTATTATGATATGTCTGATATTTCCTGAAAGGAAGCTATTATGATATGTCACTGACATTTCCTGAAAGGAAGCTATTATGATATGTCTCTGACAATTCCTGAAAGGAAGCTATTATCATATGTCTCTGACATTGCCTGAAGTTAACCTATTATGATATGTCTGACATTTCCTGAAAGGAAGCTATTATGATATGTCACTGACATTTCCTGAAAGGAAGCTATTATGATATGTCTCTGACATTTCCTGAAAGGAAGCTATTATGATATATCTCTGACATTTCCTGAAAGGAAGCTATTATGATATGTCACTGACATTTCCTGAAAGGAAGCTATTATGATATGTCTCCGACATTTCCTGAAAGGAAGCTATTATGATATGTCTCTGCCATTGCCTGAAAGGAAGCTATTATGATATGTCTCTGACATTGAACATTCAGAACATCCATTTCTGAGTTCATTACTTTTGTCTCTGATTTCTTCAATCATTTCCATGAAACAAATATAGATATGCCTCTTGAGCGCCCAGGGTTATGGTAACAGTTACATAATTACTCTAATGTACTGTTTTGGTTTTTTTGGGGGGAGGGGGGCGGGGGGGGGGGGGGGGGGGGGGGAAACTTACTAGCATTACTGTTAAATTGTGGAAAAAGAAGAAACCTGTGATATGACAGATATATACAGCTGAAAGCAGTTTCAAACATCATATAAACAAATCAGACACTTGTTTATGCAGCGGACATCTTTTGAAAACATTGAATTGCTTATAATGATCAATTTATATATTGCCCCAATGTTTTAATCCTTATTTAATTATCATTTTTTCAGTTATTTCACATTTTTTTAAAGTCGTCAACTTCAGATTTGTTACACTTTGTATGTGGGAAAGGGTTAATTATATGCCACACATGTTGGTTAATTCATTCTTGTATGATTCCAGTAAAGAATATATAACCCAGGATACTCCAAGAATTGTGATGAACAAACTAGAAGATAAAGGGTACAAGTTGATGTCCTCTTGTGGAATTGGCCAGACCTGTATATGGACATTTTATAAGGAACCCTGAGAATATACTGCCGAGTGAAAAGAAAGAAAAAAAATAATGCAAATTGTGCTTGACATTTACCCTTTCCCACATACAACAAATCGGCAGCAGACAACTTTGAAGACTTTTTGAAATATTATGAAAATATCTGTAAATGAAAGTGTAGTTATTGAAAAGAGCTGAAAACACTGTGTCAAAAGGAGAAATTGCTCATTATGACCTATTTATTCTTTAGAATAAATTATAAGTTAAACTAAAGGGAAATGACTTGTATCAACAGACTAGAACACATCCAGAAGTTGAACTTTACACAGTTCTAATTTAACTCTTTACCACATACAACAATTCTGCAGCAGATGATTTTGTTAACATATTGACAAAAACATGAAATTTATTTATTCAAAAAGTTGAAAACATTGGGGCAAAATGCGAAATTGCTTGTTTTGAGCAATTTCTTCTTTTGCCACAAAGTTTTCATAAGTCGTCTGCTGCAGAGGCGTCAGAAAGCGTTTATATGTGGGAAAGGGCTAACTCTTTACCAAATGCATTGACATCTGAAGCAGACACATTTTGAAGACAATTTTGTAAAAGGAGAAATTGTACCTAACGAGCAATTTCTCTGTTTGATACAGTGTTTTTACACTCTTTTCAATAATATATAATTTATAGAGATTTTCTATATTTTTGCCTAGATGTTAACAAAGCCATCTGTTGCAGATTTGTTGTATGAGGGAAAGGGTTAATAATTCCTTATCCAGTTTATTGAAATTCTGATTATAAAATCATTAAACTTCTGCTATCTTAAAAAGGAATTGGTATCTAGGATAAAATAAGATAATTGACTATGCACAATGCTCAAACGTAATGCTCAAACATTCATTTTGCCAGAATAATTTTTAGCTCACATGAACAGGAAGCTATTGTGATCACTCACCGTCCATCGACGTCTTTGTTGTCGGTCTTATTATGTGAATAGTAAAACCCTTTAAACATCTTCTGGTCCAAAAGTAGTGACCCAATTTTAAAATGATATGGCACAAATGTTCCTTGGGTGACCCTCTACAAAGAGTCAAGGACTGCAAGATAGTTCAAATTATTCTGATCCGTTGCTGAACATGGCCACCAGGGGATGGGGCTTGATTTCCTGATATATATATATATATATATATATATATATATAGATATAAGTACAATACAAACTATTTAAATTCTGTTTCATCAGGTGAGCGATACAGGACCATCATGGACCTTTTGTTTGTTTCTCGAACCCTTTCTTACATACAACAAATGTGCAGCAGACCACTTTAAAACACCTGTTTATGTTTAAATGCATATTGTGCAAATGTTATATGCAACGAAAATTGCTTTAAAAACTACTACATATAATTGATATAGAATAAGGTATAACAGTGAAAGCATCAAGAGTATACAAGCAAAACTGAAACTGCTATCAAGAGTATACAAGCAAAACTGAAACTGCTATCAAGAGTATACAAGCAATACTGAAACTGCTATCAAGAGTATACAAGCAATACTGAAACTGCTATCAAGAGTATACAAGCAAAGCTAAAACTGCTATCAAGAGTATACAAGCAAAACTAAAACTGCTATCAAGAGTATACAAGCAAAACTGAAACTGCTATCAAGAGACCAAGATGTATGTACATTGTATTTTAAACTAAACTATGCAAGTAACTGGAAAAGATTGTGGCCCATATGAAAATACTTTAATAAAATATGATTACTGGATAGAGTGGAACCATTGTGGCAAAAGGAGAACTTTCTCATTATGATGATACTTTCCTTTTGCCTGAGTGTTTTTAAAAGTGGTCTGGTGCATGTGCTTCAAAATGTGTCTGCATGTTGGAAAGAGTTATTACTTATTGTAAATGTTGTTAGGTTGATATTTTTATTTTTTATAAATATGTTTGGGGTTATTAAACAAACCATTTATGTATGTAATGTTTTATTTTGTATTAAATCATTTAAAATGAATACATGCAGATTTGATTGTTTCTGTCCTTCATATCTCCATTTATATTATTATTCCCCACAAAAGGCGGATTGGATATTGGTTTTACTGCAGCCACATGGCATGGCTTTGATTAAGACTATAAGGAAATGGGGAAAAAAATAGGTTATATCAGGGCGTTTGCTCAGTAAATTACCTATACTTCGCTCCCAGTTATCTTGACACTGGTAAGCGAGTCAGTCGTAATGATAACAACACGCTGCTGAGCGCCAAGGAAGGAAAGTCAACACAAAAATCGGAGTTCAAAATATTGTTGAAAGCGGCGTAAAACAACACACAGACAAACAATTACCGTCATCCTTTTCTTGATCATTTATAGCTCGATTTTCGAAGAAAAGGCTAGCTATACTACTCTCGTCGGCGTTGGCGTCGGCGTCACACCTTCGTTAAGTTTTTTGTACCAATTCACTTTTTTGTCAAAACCATGACAGATATTGCTTTGAAACTGACACCACTTATTCACCATCAACAGACAAGAGTACATAACTCTGTCAAGGTTTTAGTAAGAGTTATGGCCCTTTTACGACTTAAAATTTTGGTTAAGTTTTTTGTACCAATTCACTTTTTTTCAAAACCGTTACAGATATTGTTTCGAAACTTACAACACTTATTCATTATCATTACCTCCATCAGCAGACAAGAGTTCATAACTCTGTCAAGGTTTTTGTAAGAATTATGGCCCTTTTACGACTTAGAATTTTGGTTCAGTTTGTTGTACCAATTCACTTTTTTTCAAAACCATTACAGATATTACTTCGAAACTAACAACACTTATTCATTATCATTACATCCATTAACAGACAAGAGTACATAACTCTGTCAAGGTTTTTGTAAGAATTATGGCCCTTTTTCGACTTTTGATTAAGTTTTTCGTACCACCCCCACTTTTTTCAAAACCATTAGAGATATAGCTTATACACTTACAATACTTATTGACCATCATTACCTCCATCAACAATAAAAGAGTACACAACTGTGTCAATGGTTTTTTTTAAAGAATTATGGCGCTTTTTCGATTTAGAATTTTGGTTAAGTTATTCAGAACAAATCAAAAAAATTCAAAACAATTAGAGATAAAGCTTAAACACTTACAGCAAATCTGTTTACCATCGTTACCTCCACCAACAGCCAAGAGTGCATAATTCAGGAAAGGTTTTTGTAAGATTTATGACCCCTTTTCGACTTATTAAATACTTTGCTTATAAATGATATGATAAAGTACTTGATCATGTTTTCTGTACCACCCAAACAAGTTTTGTTTTATTGGCAAACACAAAAAGGTTCTCGTTTATTGACCCAGTAGCGGACGAATTTAAAACATAAGAAAAACCATCATGTTTATTTGATACATACATGTATATGATATAAATATATGATAACATTAGTTTTTTAGTTAAATACGTAAAACGAAAACAAAAATATCTTTTCCCAAAGTGTTGACCTCGACCTCCGAAAAGTATTGTTTCCTTCAATATATTCTTAAAATCGCAAAATTTAGCACAATTCCTTCGCATTTATGAAAATATTCCCATTTTCCTGTTATTAAAACCCCGGATGTGACATAGACTCCGCTCTGGTATACTGCGTGTGTTCAGTTGTGTGACTTCGGGTCGAAGTCGAGAGAAAAGAGGGAGAAATGTAATGGGAACGGGTATAAATATCACTTCTACAGCCTTGGTTTGGAAGCCGGATTTTATAGCGACGTTCGTAGAGTGGTTGACCTTTTCGTAAAGTTAAGCAACGTTGATCGCAGTTAGTGCCCTGATGGGTGACCCGCGATGGCTTAACGCCGGTACACGTTAAACAATGGTTTTAATTTACATTTTAATTATAAAAAAATACTCGCATACAAACTCAAACGAGAACCAGAACTGCTACGGAAATATCCAAGAGCTGACGGTAAAAATACGACGCATGCGCGATCAAGACGATTAACACGGCGCACGCGCAAGCCCATTGCACCAGTGAAAGGTTTTTCACAACCAAAATATGCACTGGTGCTGAGGTACCCGCGCAATAATAATTGGCATACTTGTTTTGCGTTTTGAGATGCGCCCCAATTGATTTTCAGGGTCCCGGAGTTAAAGGTAACTTGGCAAAATTTAAGATTGCCTTCTTATTCATAGAAAAAAAATGATAGTTGTAAACTTGTATATTGAAATAAGGTTTTATGAACTTTTAGTGTAAATTATTAAATAAAGGGCATAAAAGTAGGAAGTGATATTCGCTTTCAACTACATCTTGATTCCATGACTTACATGTTCTTTCTGATCTTTGTATATATATATATATTTTGACGCCTTAAATGTTTTTCTATTTCCAAACCCTTGGATGAAGTTTTGATTTCTTATCATATATATTGCTTTAATAGTTTTCTTGACTGAATGAATGTTTGAATTATCTTTATCTTTAATAGAATTAATTGTTAATGTTTTAATTCCCAGATTGGTAGTATTGATCGAATATTCGTTGTTATAGTGACAACATTTTAATGAATTCACTGATGTGTTGTATCCTAGTGATTACTGAAAGGATAAAGAGAAACCAGTACAACTGAAGCTAATCAAACTTTAATTTACTTGGCATACTTGTTCCCCAATGTGAAAAGTTTGTTTGTTTTATTGGGATTTTACGCCGCTTTCAACATTATTGCAGTTATATAAAGGCGACAGTTCACTTATTCATGATCCCTGGGTAAACAAACCAGTACTAGGCTAGAAAATGCGCTTTGTCAAAGGGCACTCCACCATGACCGTCGTGCTGCGACTGGGGGTCGAACCCGGGACGCCCAGTTTCAAATCTCCGACACTTCTCGACCACGGCGGACAAATATGAAAAGATGTCTGTTTTTAATTGTCAAGGTCAGAAGTGAAAGGTCAACATCACTGCAGCTCTGAATTCAAACTTACGTTGAGGAGGGTTGCCACAGTTGTAGTGACCAATATGGTCCACACAATAATGGTGTCATGGAAACTATTCTTTACAGTTTCCACAACATAGGATTTAAAGGTGGAAATATAACTTAACCCTTTCTCACCTTTAGACGCATTTTGACGCATCTGCAGACGACGACTTATGAAAACATTGTGACAAAAGGAGAAATTGCTGAAACGAGCAATTATTCCTTTTGCCACATGTGACCAAGTTTTCAACTTGTTCAGTGATTATACCTACAATAATAGAGATGTTCCATTAATATTAAGGCATAGAATAGGACCCTTAGCTTCAGCTCTTCTGTCAAACATGTACATGTATATCAATGTAATTATTTTAGGATACAAGTGATGATATGTTAATATTAAAGTAAAACCAATTAGCAGTCATTACATGCATCACATATGATTGATGTTTTCGAATTTAACCCTTCCCAACATATGCATGTAGGTACTTTCTGATGCCTCTACAACATACAGCTTTTTAAAGTATTATGGCAAAAGGAGAACAATGAGATCCATTGATCATACTATTTTTGCCTAGAAGTTTTCAAAGACGTCTGCTGCTGATTTGTTGTATACATGTGGTTAAGTAATACTATGTAAGTTGTCAGACTCTTCATAATTTCACGAGTGATAATTCCAGGGAAACGTAGTATAGGCGTTTTGCCATGGATGAAAATAGTGTAGGTAAAGGAGATGATGATGGCAAGACAAGCAAATTCAGCATTTCCTACAAAATGTTAAATTTCCACAAAGTTGTTTGCCCTACAGGTGTACTGGTAATAATAATGTATCACATAAATGGTTAAAAACTTGTTTTGATTGATGGGTTTTGAAGTAATTTACATTTGACCCTTTCCCACATACAACAAACGAGCAGCAGATCTAGAAGACTACATCTTTCCACAAATATGAAAACTATCTGTAAATAAAAGTTAAATAATTGAATAGAGTTTAAACACTGTGGCAAAAGGGACAAAATTTAACCGTTTATCTAGTTTCGTAAAAAGTAAACAGAAAGGATCTTCCTCACGTTTTTGTGTGTTTTAATCCCTAATTAATCCATCTTTAAGAGGCTTGACCTACATTAATGACAGTTCGTCAATTTTATTTTACCGAAATAGATTATAACGAAATGGATATTTTCACACAAAAAGTATAGGGAGTTGGGGGCTTCATTTGTTTAATTTTTCTTTACCGATTTCAATTAAACCAAGTGTTGCTAAAAAATAAAATTGTGCACAATTCAAATTGTTCGTTGTTTTTTATGGATTAAAGTGGTAAAGAGTTAAGCTGCATATGTTTGCATGAGGCTCAATTCAATGTTAAATATGATTTCTTTAATCGTTGTGATAGCTGTACGTGATGTAAACGTTTGTGCCTATCAGTCAGTATCCACATATTCTCAGGTATTCTGACCCATTACCAATGACAAAAGTCTTTAAAATGATCATGCAGAATGCCCAATTTTGTCATGTAATCCCTTTTTTTTTTATTCCGCAAATAATAAATAAAGCGATTAATTTTCCCAAATAAAGGGCCAAATTCGTGTTTCCAAAATGCATAGAAAAAGGCCTGACCTGATCGACTGACATTACTCTAAAATCACCATCCAGTCTTGTAGCTGGGCTATCATCCTCGTCAACTTCTGTATTTCAAACACAATGCGACTTGTCATCGCCTATAAAAATCCCTTTCCCAAGCGATGTGAAAATGTGAACTTGGTGTCGAAAGAAAGACACTGGCTGTCTTTTAGAGACTTTGGCTGTCTTTTAGAGATGTTTTAAGTTTGTTTAGCCATTTGTTAAAAGGGAAGATTTCAGATGAATTCATAAGACTGAAGTGGTCTCCCATTGGACAATAATGATTTTGTTGAAAGTTGAAAGTGTTTTTTAATAAAGTTGAATACCCTCCGACTGATTTGTAAACAAAAGATTGTTTGCTTTTAGCTTTATTGACAGCTTAATTAGGAGCCATTTTTAGAACAACATGTATTTTCCAAAATTGAAATTTGATTTGACGTCATAGCTAAAAAAAAAAAAAAGTTGGATAGCATGTGAGTTTTTTGTGCTATTTTGGTAGTTTTGATAATGAATGATTGAATATAGGTTTCTGGGTTAGTTCTACTGTTGGGAAAGAGCCATAGCCCAAAACGCTACAATGGTCGCCTATGGAAAATGAATTGCTTCCATCTGACCATATGTAACATTTTTCACAGGAAGTAACAACAACCTACTTTATGAACCCCGGAATTGAAGAGTATCCATTAATACACAACAAACTGAGTGTAATTTGAATGGACTTAAAATGCCATATGTTATAATTAGTACGCAGATTAGACTCGTAAGTATAGATTATTATTCAATCGACATGCGCCAATGACTGTCACTATATTGTAGTTCACAAAACAGTTAATTTACGTTCTATAAGTTCAACAGTTGGTTAACAGGGGGCGTTAATAGGCAGCTTCATGAATGACGGGATCAACCGGGACATGGTATAACCTCAGGATTTCCAATTAATTGATACAGAGTTACCACTTATTATAGAGCTATAATAGGACAAAATGAATTTTCTCAACCAAATTAATTGATATTAATCTTCATTAACCGTTTTCCACATACAGTCAATCTGCTACAGACACCTTTAAAAATATTGAGACAAAATTAGGAAAGTTTCTATGAATAAAAGTAAAGTTAGTCAGAAGAGTTGAAAACATTGTAGCAAAAGGAGAAATTATTTGGTAATTTCTTCTTTTGTCCGAGTGTTTTCAAAAGTTGTCTGCTGCTATCGGCTAAAATGCGCCTACAAGTGGGAAAGGGTGAATTAAATATTTAATATAAGAAGATAAAACAAAAGGTCTTCCAGATGTACAAAGTCCATGATGTGTTATAACTTATAAACCATGTCATATCAATTTCAAACATACTATCTGGGCTACTAATACTCACCAACAACTGATATAGTTTTGTCTATCATCAATGTATAACTGAGAGGACGTTTATTATGTCTTATTGATAGTCTTGCTTTTTTAGTCTTGTGGAAGAACATTCGCCTACTGTTCTGAAGATCGTGGGTTCTAGTCCCGGTCAGGTCAAATCTGTTAGGACATTTGCATATGGTAAGGTTGAGACTTAAAGCTGATTGACATATATTTGCAATACATCTGTCATCAATTATGTTGTACAACGTTCACAAGTCACCAACAAGAAACACTTATATACGCTTTCCTCTTAAAGACAACGATTGACGCGTTTGTGGCAGACTATGTATAACATTCAGTACCATTGCTCAGACATTTTCAAACTAGTTGATCCTCAGTGGTTTAGTGGTAGAGTGTCTGTCTCGGGTGTGGGAGGTCACAGGTTTAATCCCCGACCGGGTCATACTGAAGACTTTAAAAAAGTAGTAATAGATTACCCTTGGCATTCAGTGTTGCGGGGTTAGCCTTACGACTGACTTGCTGGTGTCAGGATAAATTGACCAGAGGTATTAGTAACTTACGCAGGAAACGCCGTGATATAACTGGAGACTTGTTGAAAGACGCTTAAAATACCAAACATGTAATCAATCAATCAAACCAGTTGGCTTCGATCCCCAACTGAGTCATTCTAAAGACTATACAAATTAAAATTGGCACTCAGGATTATGGGATAGCACATACAAACACTTTCTGACGCCTCTGCAGCAGACAACTATTGAACACAATGTGACAACAGGAGAAATTGCTCAAATCGAGCAATTTCATCTCCTGTCACAATGTTTCCAACTCTATTCAATACTTTGATTTAAGGTGATTTTCCTTATTTGGTATCAAAGTCTTTTTTTTGTAAACATGTGGGAAAGGGTTAAGACCGACGCCCTGGTGTCAGTATAAATGGACAAGTTAAGTTAATTGCATGTGGGAAAGGGTTAACTTAACTGATTGTCCTGATGTAGGCATTTGCGGTTTCTCTTGGCAAATTTGACAGCCTAAAAATTGACTTATTGTGTGACCTACATGTAGTTGAGTCATTGTCATAGTTGTTATGATAGTTGCTTTACTTTTACAGCAGACTGGACCAACAACGGTTGGAGATGAATGGAGTAATAAAGACTTAATGCACCATCTTGGAGCTACTTTAGAACAGGCATTAGGAAACGGCTTGTAAGCAAGTAAACCCTTTCTCATATATAGATGCTTTCTAATGTCTCCGCAGCAGACGACATGTGAAAAGATTGAGCAGTTTGTTCTTTTACAGAATGTTTTCAAGCCTATGCAATAATTATACTCACATAATATTATATATGCAGATTTGTTGTATGTTGGAACGGGTTAAAATGTTTGAGAAGGTTCAATCATTTACTATTTACCTGATATAAAAACGTATATGAAGTAAAGATTATTTACTGTTTCGGAAAAGAGGAAATTGCTCGCTTAGAACAAGTGTCCATTCCAACATTTTATCCATGGTTTTGGTTTTTGTGTGGCATAAAACTAGTAAAAATGTTGTTGTATTTCCCCCACATTTTATAGAGTTTTGAATTTGACTGAAATAGATTATGTTAGAGAACATTTCTGGTGTAAGGAAATTTCTTCATAAACCTGTCCCTTAAATTGTGTGGATGAAATTTTGTTCTTCTGCAGCAGATGTTAGATAACATTCTGGGCAAAAAAAATACTTTTAGTTCAACTTAGCGCAATGTGCCTGAAATAAAGCTATTATGATATGTGTCTGACATTGCCTGAAAGAAATATATTATGATATGTCTCAGACATTGCCTGAAAGGAACCTATTATGATATGTCTCTGACATTGCTTGAAAGGAAGCTATTATGATATGTGTCTGACATTGCCTGAAAGGAATATATTATGATCCTATTATAATATGTCTCTGACATAACCTGAATGGAAGCTGTTATGATATTTGTTGACATTTCCTAAAAGGAAGCTATTATGATATGGTTGTGACATTTTGCCTGAAAGGAACCTATTATGATACGTCTCTGACATGGAGCATATATTCAGAACATCTTTTTTGAGTTCATTACTTTTATTTCTTGAATCTTTCATTTCCTAAACAAATATAGATGTGCCTCTTTGCCCCAATGTTTTTTTTATCTCTATTTGATTATGTTTCTTTCATTTGCAGAGTTATTTCACATTGTTTGTCTCATTGTTTTCACAGTCAGCTGACTGCTGCAGATTCGTTTCCATTGTATGTGGGAAAGGGTTAATTATATGCCACACATGTTGGTTTATACATTCTTGTATGATTCCAGTAAAGAATATATAACCCAGGATACTCCCAGAATGGTGATGAACAAACTAGAAGATAAAGGGTACAACTTGGTGTCCTCTTGTGGAATTGGACAGACCTGTACATGGACATTTTATAAAGTACCCTAGTGAGGTCGATAAGATCTACGTCCCTGAGAATACAGTGCCTAGTGCAAAGAAAGAACAAAATTACAAATTGTGCTTCACATTAACCCTTTCCCACTTACAACATATCAACAGCAGACGACGTTGAAAACGTTTTTGAAATATTATGAAAAATTTCTGTAAATGAAAGTGTAGTTATTGAAAAGAGCTGAAAACACTGTGTCAAAAGGAGAAATTGCTAATTTATTCTTTAGCCACACTGCTTTCAAAAGACGTCAACAAGCGTCTACCCGTGGGAAAGCGTTAACCATGTATTGAATTCACTGTCCAGAAGTTTTACTTACCACTTTTTAATTAACCCTTCCCCTCATATAGACCCTTTCTGATGCCTCTGCAGCAGACGTTTTTTTGAAAGCATTGTGACAAAAGGTGAAATTGCTCAAAACGAGCAATGAGCAATTTCTCCTTTTGCCACAATGTTTTCCACTTTAAGTCATTGTTTATCCATTCAATTATAGAAATTTTATATTTTTTGACAAAATATGTTCAAAGTCGTCGGCTGCCGAATTGTAGTATGAGGGAAAGGGTTAAAACAATGCCTGAAATTATTCCTTTTCCTGATACAACCAACAATTGATGCCTATTCATCAGATGAACAAGTTCTCCTTGTTTTACCTTGACCTTTTATTTTCGATATTGTATTAAAATGAGTTTGAACTCTCTTCTGATTTTTAATTTTAATCAACATATGTTATCGTGACCAATCTAAAAATTGTATATCAAGGAAATGATTAACCTTTTCCTTTACGACATACAGCAAATTTACAGCAGACTATTTTAAAAAACATTTAGTAAAAATTGTCTTTGATTAAAGAATAAAGTTGAAAAAGTGTGGCAAAAGAGAGAAATTGCTCATTGTGAGTGATTTCTCCTTTTATCACAATTTTCTTTTTTGAGTCATCTGTTGCAGAGTCTGTATGTGGGAAAGGGAAGACAGTGGTGTAGTTGTAGAGTGCCAACCCCTTTCATACCAAAGGTTCTGGGTTCGAGTCCCAAGATGTGCAGGGTTTTTCCACACAAATGGCGGCAGTACTGATTATGTCTCCAGAAAGCAGACATTGCGCATTATTAATATAAGCGGAAAGCTTGTATCGCAATCAATGTAAAATAAGTTTAAACTAAAGGGAAATGATTTGTATCAATAGACTAAATACACATCCAGAAGTTGAACTTTACACTTGGAGTGTTGCAGTTGTTATCTAACCCTTTACCACATACAACAATTCTGCAGCAGACGACTTTGTAAACATATTGACAAAAACAAATAAATGAGAGTTTAATTATATAAAAGATTGGAAAACATTGGGGAAAAAGGATAAATTGCTCGTTTTGAGCAATTTATTCTTTTGCCACAATATTTTCAAAAGTCGTATGCTGCAGAGGCGTCAGAAAGCGTTTATATGTGAGAAAGGGCTTACTCTTTACCACATGCAATTACATCTGAAGCAGACACAGTTTGAAGACAATTTTGAAAAAGGAGAAATTGTACCTAATGAGCAATTTCTCCGTTTGATACAGTATTTTTAAACTTTATTCAATAATATATAATTTATAGAGATTTTCCATATATTTGCCTAGATGTTAGCAAAGCCATCTGTTGCAGATTTGTTGTATGAGGGAAAGGGTTAATATTTCCTTATCTAGGTTATTGAAATGCTGATTATAAAATCATTAAACTTCCTGCCATCTTAAAACGGAATTGGTATCTGGGAGAAAATAAGATAATTGACTATTCTCAGTGCTCAAACGTTATGCTCAAAAATTCATTTGGCCAGAATAAATTTTAACTCGCGTGAACAGGAAGTGCTGTGTGAGCTATTGTAATCACTCACCGTCAATCAACGTCTTTGTTGTCGGTCTTATTATGTGAATAGTAAAACACATTAAAAATCTTCTTGTCCAAAAGTTGTGACCTAATTTAAAAAAAAAATATATGGAACAAATGTTCCTTGGGTGACCCTCTACCAAGATTCAAGGACTGCAAGATTGTTCAAATTATACTGATCCTTTGCTGAACATGGCCACCAGGGGATGGGGCTAGATTTCCTTACATATTTATATATATATATATGTGTGTGTGTGTGTGTGTGTGTGTGTGTGTGTGTGTGTGTATGTATAATAAAAACTATTTAAATTCTGTTCAATCAGGTAAGCGATACAGGACCATCATGGCCCTTTCGTTTGTTACTCGAACCCTTTCGAACATACAACAAATGTGCAGCAGACCACTTTAAAACACCCGTTTATGTTTAAACGTATATTTTGCAAATGCTATATGCAACGAAAATTGCTGTGTTATCTTTAAAGGTTGGCATTATAGTATTATATGTTAGTTTGGGAAAATAACCTACTGCCTTCTTTGACATGTAATTGTTACTTTTGTAACCGTTAAAGGTTGCCATTATTGTAGTATATGTTAGTATTGAACAAATGACAAATGTTTGACATGTAATTTGTAAGTTTTATGTTTATCATGTTTGTATGTTATCTGTAATTTGTTGCCACATGGGTTATTGACCTTCTGGTTAAATAAATAAACTACTACATATACTTGATATAGAATAAGGTTTAACAGTGAAAGCATCAAGAGTATACAAGCACAACTGAAACTGCTATCAAGAGTATACAAGCACAACTGAAACTGCTATCAAGAGTATACAAGCAAAACTGAAACTGCTATCGAGAGACATAGATGTATGTACATTGTATTTTAAACTAAACTATGCAAGTAACTGGTTAAGATTGAGGCCTGTATGGAAAATACTTTAATAAAATATGATTATTGGATAGATTGGAACCATTGAGGCAAAGGGAGAACTTTCTCATTATATTGATACTTTCCTTTTGCCTGAGTGTTTTTAAAAGTAGTCTGCTGCATATGCTTCAAAATGTGTCTACATGTTGGAAAGTGTTATTACTTATTGTAAATGTTGTTAGGTTGATATATTTATTGTTTGTAAGTATTGTTTGCGGTGATAAAACGACCATTTATGTATGTAATGTTTTATTTTGTATAAAAATTATTTAAAATGAATATATGCTGATTTGATTGTTTGTGTCCTTCATATCTCCATTTATATTATTATTTCCCACAAAAAGCCGATTGGATATTGGTTTCACGTCGTCCGACTGCAGCCACATATAAGGCATGGATTTGATTAAGACTATAAGAAATGTTAACCACCATAGGGGGGAAAAAAGGTTATATCAGGGCGTTTGCTATGTAATTTACAAATACTTTGCTTCCAGTTATCTTGACACTGATCAGCGTGTCAGTCGTAATGATAACCACACACTCCTGGGCGCCAAGGAAGGAAAGTCAACACTAAAATCGGGAGTTCAAAAGATTGTTGAAAGCGGCGTAAAACACCAAACAGACAAACAATTACCGTCATCCCTTTCTTGATCTTTTTAGCTCTATTTCTCGAAGAAAAGCCTAGCTATACTACTCGCCTCGGCGTCGGCGTTGGCGTCGGCGTTGATGTCACACCTTGGTTGAGTTTGTTTTTTTCACTAATTCACTTTTTTGTAAAAACCATTACAGATATTGCTTTGAAACTTACAACGCTTATTTACCATCATTATCTCCATCAACAGGCAAGAGTACATAACTCTGTCAAGGTTTTTGTAAGAATTATGGCCCTTTTACGACTTAGAAATTTGAATTAAATTTTTTGTACCAATTCACTTTTTTTTCAAAATCTTTACAGACATTGCTTCGAAACTTACAACACTTATTCATTATCATTAGCTCCATCAGCAGAGAAGAGTACATAACTCTGTCAAGGTTTTTGTAAGAATTATGGCCCTTTTACGACTTAGAATTTTGGTTAAGTTTGTTGTACCAATTTCGTAAGAATTATGACCCTTTTTCGACTTATAAAATACTTTCCCTATAAATAATATGGTAAAGTACTTGATCATGTTTTCTGTACCACCCCAAAAAGTTTTGTTTTATTGGCAAGCACAAAAAGGTCGAGCGCGCTGTCCCCCGACACCTCTTGTTTATTGACCCAGTAGCGGACGAATTTAAAATATTATGAGAAAAATCATCATGTTTATTTGATACATTTGTCTATAAATTTCGAAAATTATACTAGTCGAATATTTGTCAGGATTTGAAAGATGATTGTTCCTCGACTGCCATTTATATTTTGGAATATGTTTAAACATTTCCAACGTACAAACGCATCTGCAGCAGACGACTCTGGCAAAACGAGAACTTGCTCGTCATGAACTGACACATAATGAGCATTTTCTCCCTTTTTCCACAATGTTTTCAGTGGCTTCCTGAAAAGGTTTCAAATGCCAAATGTCGTCTGCATAATACATATATAGGGTTAAAAAGGCAAAGATAGGAACGAATCAGGATGTAAAACGTATCAGAGATAACACCCGAGCATAAAGAGTGTAAACATTAAACTTGATTGTGCCGTCTATTTTTGTAGCTGGATTCATGTAATGATCGACAAACGTTGGATATATTTAAAGACAGGAATGAAAGAGCCACCATGATCCGGATGTATACTTTCCTACTAGTCGTTAGTTCAGGTGTGTACATTTTGTCGTTACTGCATGTATAAATGTTGGCTTTCGATCTGCTATCATTTTAGTGTTGTTCACTAGTTTTACAACCTGTATGTACAATGCTCGTTTTCAATTTATATTTATTCACTTTAAACCCTTTCCCACATGTAGACGCTCTCTGACGCCTTCGCAGCAGACGACTTTTGAAAACAGTGTGCGAATGGAGAAATTGCTCAAAACCAGCAATTTCTCCATTTGCCAAAATGTTTTCAACTTTTTGCAGTAATTATACCTTTATTTTCCGGGGTTTTGCCAACATGCTTTTTAAGTCGTCTGCTGCAGTTTTGCTGTATGTGACAAAGGGTTAGTCATGTCTGAAAGAATATCAAAATTAAACACATGTACGAAATTTGATTTATATCATATTGCCGTTTTATTGCAATAGTCATTTTAATCAAACGTGTAACTCATATAAACGGAGTCTTAAATCTGCTCAGTTTTAATTTTTAAATTGAAAGCTGCTTTTGTAAGATAAGCATCAACATATGTTATGCTATCAGAAAACATATATACGAGATGTACGTGGTGAAGGGTGAAATATCAGGGACGTAGAGATCTTACCTACGTCCCTTGAAATATTTAGAAATATCTACCTCTCTTTTTGTTCTTCTGTGCTGTCTGTATGAACGTTTAATTTAATTATCGATCATTGACGTCGCGTGGAAGCGCGGCGTCAGTATGGGATAGGTTTTAATTTTGTACCATGGGGTGACGTAATCGAAAAGGGTTATTATTGTTAAAAAACCCTCTGTTGTTTGTTTGAAAAAAACAACCTTTATGAATCAATAAATTGTATAAAATGATTTAAGACACAAAAAGTTACAAAATAATGTAAATAGCATGTCTTCTATCGTTATTACAGCATTTTAGACACATCTAATGGGTATTTAATAACTTTCCCCTAACTTACTAGGCTACGTTCTTTTTATAGTTTGGTTTACGACCCGATTCATCAAAGCTCAGAAAAAGGTTTCTGGCGATGTTTTTGCCTATTTACAATATTGAGATTTTTAAATAAATGGGTAATCTTTAAAACATCAATGATGAATCATTTTAATTACTACATATTACAGTATAATTCTAGAAACTGTAAAAGCAACGTTAACCCAACTATGCAATAGGCATGGCCGTAACGTGACCCGTTCTATTTGTAAATGCAGCATGTCATCGCTTGGCGATTTTGGTCATTCTTATTGAATAGACGACAAGGTGTCATCGGTTCCCATAGAGTAATTAAGTTATCTCTGCTTCCTTCCGTTATGAATACTTCGTTGTTTTCACGATTTCATCGGATTTCTAGAATTCATTGGATTCATACCCGGTTTTTCATGTTTCGTTCGAACTGACTTGACTATTTTCTTTTGTTTATTTTTCAGTTTTCAACTGGCATGTTCAAAACAATTAAAGTAACATTACAAACAAACAAAACAGACTTAATAATTCTTGCTATATGTTGACTATACATGTGAACTTTCATAATGCTCAATCTTGATTATAAATATCTTCCTTTTTTTCTTAATTACTTCGTATTTTTTGTTTATATACTCCCGCTTTTGCTATCATACTTCTGCTAAACTGGAAGGAGAATAGACCCCCCCCCCCCCCCCCCCCCCCCCCCCTTCTCCTTCCAAAGCTTGTGTCACACTTAAATTATAACTAGAGGTAATAAACCTTAATATATGTTAATATTTAAGCACGTATGTTTGTTTTTTATCTAATGGATCTAGTTAGAGGATTTAAAACAGTTTATTGGTAAAAAAAAAACACTTGAGAAACTTCAGCTTGTATGACACATTATTGTTGCAGTGAATTTTAAGCAAAACGGAAACCAGATGGTTTCAGGACTAAACTTGTTATTTCACGACTAAACTTCACATGCTGAATATCACATAGATCGTAGCATATAAAACGTTTAATCCCTACGTCAATATTGACCCTTTCTGCTCTTGGTAATTTTTTTATATAGGCTATGGTAACCAGATGAGCAATATAGGCACATCTTGGCCTTCTTGTTTAACATTAAGGGACATTTGGCCTTCTTGTTCGAAATATTTACATCCTGTCTGCTTGCACAGGTTATTTAAATGTACTGAACTGCATCTGCTTCCTTTAAGTCATGCTTCAAAATCATGCGCGGCGTCTTTGATGCTTTGCATCAAAATTCTTCTTGTTTATTAATATGAATTGATTGACATCTTACCAGCGATTCAAATACGTGTACTCGAAGGAAATGCAGTTAAAACAGTGAGTGGTAATTTTGAACTAACACGCACCTGCAAACAATTTGCAACGCCGCAGCTATGGTTCTCACCAACGAACGACACTATCGAATTGGACGGAAATACCGAGTTTCCTTTGTTAAATGATGGCGAAGCTGCTTTGGTTGGCTATGCAAAGGATTATGTGCTGATAGAACTGGTCGGTATGAATATTTATATTTATTTAACCCTTTCCAATATACAACAAATATGCAGTAAGCATCTTTGAAAATATCTAGGGACAGTATGGAAATCTCTATGAATGAAAGGATATATTCTCGTGGAACGGCTCATATATCCAACTTGGAATTTCCCATATTGGCACTTCATGACTGGGTATGCATAGGAGTGGACCCAGCAGGTCCACATATCTAGGTTTTCGTCAGTAGTTTCATATATGCCAGTAGGCGGACAGTGAAGAGTCTGGTAAACAAAACACAATCCTACAGTTTTCTCACATTTGACCTTTGTTGACGTCTAATGTGTTGCATGAGTGCCTAAACGCAGACAACAGATATCAAAAGGGCATCCACGAACTAAATGTTTAGCAAGCAATGAACCTATAAAGTGTCAACGGAAAAGTCAATAGATTCAAATTAGGCAACGTGTTCTCTTTTAAAATCCAGTATCTTGATAATAACTTTCTTTTCGTTGTACTAGACGTTATATTTCACGGATAATCAAATTTATATAAAATGGAAAAAATTCTTTAAAGGCTGCAGAGTCTATTACGAGAAGTATATACCGTTTTAGTTCCGTTTAAATATAAATAAAACCTACAGACGCGTTTTAATTTGTCTACAGCATATTACTTATAACAAAATAGTGACGAAAGGAGAATCTGCTCATAATGAGAGTGTCTCCATTTTAATAATTAAAGAGTTATTTAGAGAAAAATGTCTTTTGTTTTGCATATATGCTTTTAAAATCGTCTGCTGTAAGTGCATGCACATTTAAAATTGCTAATTATTAAACATTGAATGTTTCTATATTTGCGATATTTCAGGTTGTGCTAAAGTATCAGATATATCTAGGTCCAACCAACCCATTACACAGCTGTACGAGCCGGCAATCTGTTACACAATTTGTGGAACGAATAAAGTATTTGCCTTAATGGAAACGGTAACAATTATTTTCAATTACAATACAATACAATGCACATTATATTGCATAAAACAACTATATGTTTATAGCAAAGAAATAAATTAAACAAGATACAATTGAACGGATACATGAATTTTTCCCGTAGAATTCTACAAATATTTAATAACGTAAGAGTTTATTCAAAGCTGATTTATATTTAGAATTGTCATATTAATTTAGGAGTTTTGATAGAATGTTGATAGTAGAACGTTTATCGATCAAAGCTAGATCACAATAGTAGAACGTTTAATAAAGCAATGTGTAAACATATAGTTATGCTACTAATCTTTATGTTTCATTTCAACAAACTATTTATAATTTTAACATGGTTTGAAGACATTAATTGATGTAGCACATTTATGAATACTTGGATTATTATCGAAACGGACTGTGATGATAAAAATATAATTTAATACGAATACAATAACTAATCATTGATGTTTATTATCAGACCAAAATTTACATTTGAGAGTTTCTTTTCACATGTTTGCACGACGTCAGGATTTCGAACATTTAATGCAAAGGTCGTTGAAGAAATTAGGAATGCCCTCTGACAGATATATGAAACAAATATTTATTTATGTGGTTGTACA
>JASEVX010000001.1:30723655-30811433 GCA_031761405.1 Serripes groenlandicus | reverse complement strand
TCTCTCTCTCTCTCTCTGTCTGTCTCTCTCTCTCTCTCTCTCTGTCTCTCTGTCTCTGTCTCTCTATCTCTCTCTCTCTCTGTCTCTCTCTGTGTCTCTCTCTCTGTCTCTCTCTCTCTATCTCTCTGTCTCTCTGTCTCTCTGTCTCGCTGTCTCTCTGTGTCTCTCTCTCTGTGTCTCTGTCTGTGTCTCTGTGTCTCTGGTCTGTCTGTCTGTCTGTCTGTCTGTCTGTCTGTCTGTCTGTCTGTCTCTCTCTCTCTCTCTGCTCTTCTCTCTCTCTCTCTCTCTTCTCTCTCTCTCTCTCTCTCTCTCTCTCTCTCTCTCTCTCTCTCTCTCTCTCTCTCTCTCTCTCTCTCTCTCTCTCTCTCTCTCTCTCTCTCTCTCTCTCTCTCTCTCTCTCTCTCTCTCTCTCTCTCTCTCTCTCTCTCTCTCTTGTGTTATCATATCAAGGACTTTAAACTAAAAAAATGACAAAATGTTCAACATTGAATTCTAGCACGTGAGTTATGAAAGTTAGTGTATTAGGACTGGAATTGTATTTGTGCTTCATTGTGTCCGGTACGAATCAGCTCATCTTATTTATTTATGCCTAACGGGCTCAATGGGTGGCATGGTCACTGTATCCTCCGCAATTGTGTGATATCCGTGCTCGATTCTTGATCGGTCAAACTAAGACTTTCTCAAATGGATGACACTGGTAGAGCTGACACCCGTGATGAGCGGTTCTGCCTTTGGGGGATGTTGTACGCAAACGACGAGAGTACTGGTTTAGTCTCCAGGAATAAGACATCGAGGGAGAATAATATTAGCTGAAAACTTGTTTCGCAATCGATGTAAAATAAAGAGAAGAAATATCTTTTTAAAATATAAACGTCGATCAATATGAGAAAGCACTAATAAATGGAACACGCAATACTCTATGTGTTTACCAAGGGCTAATCGGCCATCTCCATCCAGCTTCAGTTTCTATAAATAGATTATCAAGGCCGAGAATACGCCACATAACTGGAGATTACGCGAGGCTCTCAAGAGGTGTATAAGTTTCAATTGACGATAAATAACAGAAGACTTATCATGTTTTAAAATAATTAATATTTTGCTCTTAAATATTATATTTCATACGTTTTCACTGAAATTTATTTCTTAAAGAAAACAATTTAAAATAAGTATGCAGAACATTTCATTTTAAAACTTCATCTTATTAGTGCCTCTCGTACGATCGCCAACTTAACTATGAACCAATCAAAACGTTTCATTTCCTTTATTTCTTCGACATTATTAATTAAATACAACATTTGATTGGTCTACAATCTAGATCATTTGTTTAACATCTAGGTCAAAACTGAGGTTAAACAGCTATCGCCGAAAAAAAATGGCAGGAATGTGTTCGATGATAACGCTGGTGTCAGTGCAATACTGTCAATAGCACCGGTTATTTGCCAAGAAAAGCATGTTAAACCTGAACTTTAAATAAGTTTTGGAAAGGGTGGAAATGGCTTCCGTCTTAATTGCTGCTAGATGATAGCATTACGACGTATACGCTGGGTACCAGTGCAATATTTTCAATAGTACTGGTTATCAAAAACCTGAACTACCTTTAACAGCGGAGTGGTACATCAATCCAACCAAACGTTCTGTATGCTAGGTTGTCTTGCATTCATTAAACATGGCATTCTATACAGGCAAACCGAATTACGGACAACGCAATCAGCGTTCGGTACCTGGCAAATCCCGTTTTGTGATTTTATTTATATGAACGGGATATATGTGACACATAATCGCATTCTTCGATAATTCTTCTTTTGTCTTTTTTCTAGACTTGATTAACATCAAAAGTGAACTTTTAATACCTTTTTATATTTTTTTATAAAATATATGATCGGAATGAATTACTTCTCGTGTGATTGGCTTGAAAAACGTTCACGGAAGCTGTTTCTGCTCTCCATGGGATTCAAACTTCAAACATTGAGCACACTGTCTGCAGTTTATGTTCTGTCGCTTTCAGTAGCTGCGTGTACATATGTCTGTCTGTTCTTCTGTTCGTTACGCTTTGACCTGATTATAGTTATCAACAGTTGTTAGTAATTGGCAGGCGAGAATTATACATTCCTTCGAACTCTTTTGATAACTGAAGGAGTTTTAATGGAATCTTCAAAATGGTACTATCATATCAGACACAAAGATATATATGCATAAATGTATCCTTAATAAAAAAGAAATTAAAAAAAGATGGTTGTAATTTTTCCCAAATCGACTCTCCTCAATACTTTAGTTGTTATTTCAGGTTTTGATAAATTGTATGTACAAGATGGTTCAATATGTGGAGGCAACAGTTCGAATTGTACCCTTGCCACGCCAAGTCTTGAGGGTCACGGTCGTTTAAGTGTCTCAATCGATAATGAAACTAGGTCAGGTTTGACACCAAACAATGGCACCTGGGTTGGCTATACAAGAGATTATGTCGTACTTCAAATAACGGGTAACATCATTCAATTTACTTCCGTTTCTTATTTATTGATTGACTGATTGGGCTTTAACGCCGTTTTTAACAATTAGTCTGTCATATCTCGGCGGCCGGTTCAATTCATGTGTTTCCTGGCTTTCTTACACAAGTAGTCCATACAACATACTTTCCAAGCAACTGGCTGCTTTTCCACATAGACTGATAGCCCATTGATGAGAGACGAATAATGCTTGTCACATTGACTTAGGTTAAACGTCGGACTTGTTTTTCTGAGCACAATATAGTTGCAACATTAGCATTTCAATAATATATGACTAACTACGGAATCCTAGCTCCAAAACTTTAAAAGTTTAATCCGTGTTCAGAATTTGCGATCAAGTATTTGATTAGTCAGAATCAAATTCATTCTCCAAATTGACCAATCAGAACTATTATATGAAGCATATAGTTCATTTCAGAGCTTAGAGAACTTTTTCATAGTTTCGGGCCCAGGCTGTTTGCGCCATCGACTTTATGGAAACGCAACAACTCGACATTAGAAGCTTCGAATATTTGACATCGACATGTCAAAAATGTCGAAAATTCGAATTAATCGGATCGACATTATCGTGCGAACTTCAGAATATTACCTCTAACTCGAAATTAAAAAGTCGACAAGTTGGTGGCAGAAACAAGATTTCTTGCATCCGATGTAATATAATTCGGTTTTCAAATATCTGGTCACATAAATCACTTCGATGTTCATAATAAGCCATGTTTCTTTTCTTTTCACTGTGTATCCCTCAACGTCTTGAATTTATATTTTCATTTATCTAATTTTATTTTGTTATTATTGTGGGTTATTTCAGGATGCATAAACATCACTGATATTCCCAAGGAGAAATATATTATTCAATCAGATGTATCCAATCCATTTAACTGCGCTACATTATGTACGGAATATGAGCAATTTGGTTTGTCAGTAAGTATTTTACATGTAATGTTAATATGAGCTATAAAAAAATCATTTATTTGTTGTATGGTGTAAAACACCGCTGTCAACACTGTTTCAGTTATATCACGGCGTAATTCACCAGTACTACTGGTCTATTTTATCCTGACACCAAAGCAAGCATCGCGATTATTACCATTTTTAAAAAGGTATTTGGTATGAGACGAACGGGATTGAACCCGCGATCTTCCGCACCCGATGCGGACACTATATCATTACACCAAAGTTGCGGTTCATCTCGGGACAGATGAAATAATGTCGATATTTTGTCAAATAGCAATAAATTTACTTCGGTATACACCGGTAAATTAATTTAGAGTTAAGAGTTACACAACCGTCGCTGCCTATGAGAGGCTAATAACTTTCTTAGCATATTGTATCTGAACTGGTTTTTGTTCGCCCTAAAAATATCCAGTAACATGTAAACCACCTAGACCTGTGACAAAACCAAGATCGCTTTAGAATCTCAATGATGAAATGGATGTAAAAGCGTGTTTGTTAAGCAGTTCTTTGAAATATTTAGTTGGAAATGACAGTTCATATTAAATAATCGTTGTTAAGATTGTTCGCAAACAATCTTAGTTAAACACAAAAGTTCCTTCTCTGCAATTCAGTTATCCTGCATCGATTGTCAGATTTAACATATACAACAACACATAAATTGGTTTGTACATGTACCTCTCTTCCGAATGATACCTTTGTAAAATGTACTTGGTGAAATCGTTTCAGACACATAATGGGACGTTTAGCGTATGTATGTGTATAAACTACAAACTAGCTACAATTAATACAACAAGACATGGGTGCAATAGTAGGTGTATGACATCAAGTAACCTGGTGTGTGGTCATGTCGGCTTTGCGATTACACCCACGTATTTGGTATGAAACAGACGGGTTAGAACCCGCGATCTCCCGCACCAGATGCGGACGCTATATAATTACACCAACGAGGCGGTCAATTTCGGGACAGATGAAATGATGTCGATATTTTGTCAAATAGAAATTAATTTACTTCTAATAGGTATACACCGGTAAATTAATTTAGAGTTGAGAGGCTACTAACTTGTATTAGTATCTAGTATCTGAACTGGTTTGTGTTCGCCCTAAAAATATCCGGTAACATGTAAACCACCTAGAACTGTGACAGAGCCAATATCCATGATGAAATGGATGTTAACGCGTGTTTAGATATTTAGTTGGAAATATTGACTTTCGGATTAAACATACACAACAACAACATAGAAATTAGGGTTTGTAAATTTACCACTCTTCCGAATGATACCTTTGTAAAATGAACTTGGTGTAATCGTTTCAGACATGTAGTGGGATGTTTAGCGTGTGTATGTGTATCAACTACAAACTAGCTACAATAAATACAACAAGAAACGGGTGCAATACTAAGTGTATAACACAAAGTGGCATGGTGTGTGGAGATCGTGGCTTTGCGGCCGTATATAAGAAAGGTAGGTATTGGAAGCAATTTATATATAAATGTAAGGTATAAGTTATGACAATAGAAGGGAACACACGCGAATATCTGTTTTGCCAATCCACCGAGCCCCGGTAGCTTAGTCGATATCGACGCGGGCTGTCAATCCAGTGGTTATGAGTTCTAGCATCAGCTCGGCCAACATTCTTTCCGACGTTTGACAAAAGTCACTGTGAAAAGCGTCATTCGTCTTCCACAGATGGGCTAACAGTGGTTGTCGTAATTTGACTGAACAATTGTTGAAACGGCGTTACCCCCCCCCCCCCCCCCCCCCCCCCCAAATGACCTACACAGAGACAGTCCAGATAAGCCAATATTCGAAGTGTAAATTTCATTAGAGGCAGAGATATTAGACTTTAATGAAAGTGTCCCACATGCTGTGATCAATGTTATTTTTTGTCTTGTAATAGTTTCAGAGACCCACGTATCATTAGCCGGTGAAGGTGAATGTCTTTCTTATGTTTCAAACGCATTTAGTTGGCGAAATTGTGCACTTCCTTTAAGGCCAGCATGTATTTCCGGTAAGTGTCTCTAGATTGTATTACAGGTTTTGAAAAAAAAAATGTTAAACCTTGTCAGGCCTCGAACCCTAGACTTTATCGTTTTATATACAAACAATGTATCATGTTCCTACAAACGTTTTATGTGATAAATACAATTTTTTAAGTATTTAATTTTCTCTCGGTACTGTATACAAAATTGCAAGGTAATTAAAAACTCACTGGTGGAAGACGAATTAGTTTATCATTTTCGTAAATAACGCGGGTCAACATTGAAATAAAGTCCCTAAAGAACCCCTGTCGCCACGGAATGAAACTGCATAAGCATGTGTTTGATGGTAGTAGTTATAAATTAGGTACAGAAGACTTACTGCAGAAAGTGGACAAATTCATTTCTTCTTTTTTTTACAAGGAATTTGTAAGAAATATTGGGGGGAGGGTTCTCTGGCACAATTAAGATAAGCAAGCCAACCATGTTTCTAAATAATTATTTATAGCTGAAATAAAATAGCGAATGGAAGAGTTATCTTCCCATCCATTGACTTTAGTGGATTATAGAATACTATAGGTAATTGCATCTGTATGGGAAAATATTGTGTTGGACGTTTCCTTCGACTGAGTTGCCCGAGCTTACAAAGGCAGAAACCCGCCGAAGGAACGAGTCCCAACACAATAGTTTCCCACAAACATGCAATAAGCTTTTTATTGTACAATTTGATATTGGCTATTTAAAATTTGTCGTATTGTGTGTTTTAAAAAAAATATTCAATTGTTTTGAATTTGATAAATAAACAATGACGATCTTTTGCAAAGTTATTGTACTTTCCGATGGTAACTAGGGTCGTTGAAATATTAATTTAGAAACCGTCATTTTTGTTCCCCATTTGGTCTCGACTCGAAATTGAATCGTCGACAAAATAATGTGTAACGCTTTTTCTAACAGTGGATTTCATTAAGAATCGTGTATAATCTTATTCTGGTATTTACGTCTGTATATTTGTGTTCTTTATTACGTTTTAGATACCATTTTTGACCTCACAGTATGTTCAGTAAATCGAGCACACATCTTCTATTTTGCGTTGAATAACTTCACATCAGGGAATGACTTAAATAATCAGAAGACCCATCTTTAAAGCAAGCATTTGCTTATTCATCCTCGCAGTTGATTTTGTTGGTCATGTGTAATTGAGATACACTAATATAGATCGTCAACGACTATCAAAAAATGGAAAGATTTGTAGCAAGTCTTCAAATACCGATGTCATTGAATTAAACGTCACATTATTACGTCCAGAAACTACGTATGTATTTACACAGAGCTAGCGATATTAATAGATCGTAATGAGGTTTTGTATGTCTATCGTTTTTTCACTGCATGTCATATACGAACGATATACACAACATTAAGAACTAGTCTCTAAACTCTTCAAAGGTTGGATGGGAGCGCACTGTAACCTTACTGTATGGAAATATTTCCGTCCTTAGCAGCACGTGAAAAAGATCTGAGGGCAAATTTTCATTGCGTGTATTATCAAAGCTTGCTATATTGACAGATACTGCATCCTTTTTTGACTTGGAAAATGGAAGGGACACTATCAAAGTATACACTAATATTACTCACAGAACGAATTTCCCACTCACATACATATATGGTATTTAAGCATGCAAGTAATATATCCACTATAAAGGTCATCTTGGTTGTATGCAGTGAACATACTTTCATATTTCAATTTCTACTTGAATGTTTTTCTTTAAAATGACCCAGACGTTTTCCTGCTACTGAAATGTCCTTGGAAGTCAGGCAATTTCCTTACACAACGGCTAAGGCATTTGATCACTACTGTATGTAGTTGAGCGTTTAATTATTCCAGCTTAGACATCTATCTGACTTAAGGTCCTGGTACCACTAGGGACAAATACAACTTTTCAAGTGATAATTGGAGAAAAAGACCATCGGAAAAAAGATACTTTAATGAAGGATGTGTACTTACTTACACAAACAAAACAAGAGATATTGTTTTTTAAATGTTTCATTTTGTGTTTACGTATTTTGATATGATAATTATATTCAAACCAATTATAAATCAGTTTATTGTAGTGATTTGAACGGACATGTATCCATATTCAGATTTTAAATAACACTTACTTCTTGACATATTTACAATGACAATGTTTTTCAGATTTAAATGCGACAAGGGATATTTCGAAATTAGAAAGGCAGCCCTGGTCAGAAGTGATGGCAACGTGTTTCCAGTATGACCAATATCCGATCCCACTTCGCACTAACATTTATAAAACTCACAATGATGGTGGATCGTGGTCAGGAATCATACGTGGGAAGACCATTTTAAGCATGAACGGTATTTTTGCAATCTCAAGTATTTAATAGTTTAACCCTTTCACACATACAAGAAGTCTACAGCAGACGACTTTGAACATATTTTGTCAAACAATGGAAACTCTCTATAATTATATGGATAACCAATGCCGAAAAGTGAAAAACATTATGGCAAAAGGAGAAATTAATCATCATGAGCAATTTCTTCTTTTGCCACAATGTTTTCAAAAGCCAGAGGCGTCAGAAAGCGTCTGTAGTTTAAACTTATTTATTTTACATCGATTGCGAAACAAGCATTAAACTTATATTAATATAGCTAGATGTCTGCTTCCTAGAGACAAAATAAGTAATTGCGCCATTTTCGTGGAAAAATCCTACAGATAGAACCCGTTTATCACGGGATTCGAACCCGTTCATCAGGGGATTCGAACCCGGGACATTTGGAACATGTACGAGAGGACGACGCTATACCACTATCTTCAAGTCGCATTTGTTAAGCATGTATGGATTGGTGAAACACTATACGTTGGTCTTTGGACTGATTTCGAGATGAATTTAAACGAAATTAATCATTAAATTTACTCAATATTGCATATCCATTGTTCATTAGTCGCCGGGCAGAAGCCCGCGACTTCTATTTTTAATAGGTTTTCGGAAATCACATGGGAGGGGGGGTTATTATTAGAAAGAAACACATTTAGATGTCTTGAACATATTACAATTGTGTTTGTTTAAAAACACTAAGTAATGACACATCTAAAATGAAATAAATATTCCGATGTTTTAGGTATTTTCAGTTTCTTTATTTTGACTCGCATTTATGTTTTTTTGTTTTATTTACGAAGACAAAACAGTCCCTATTAGCTAGATTGGTATACTTTATTCTACACTATATACTACATGTAATCAAAATGCGATAACTACAAACCTTTACGTCGCACAGTCTAATTTATGTGTTTACATACTCGCGAATACCAACTGCGTAGATCAATCTCCTTTGCAGAGAGCCGCTCTTTACACTCACTTACAAATAGTAAATCATAGGTGATTTAAAATGTTTATTTGGTATATAGGTAAGTGCGCAAAACACAATAAAAATTGACAAAGGTGACATTTTACTGGGTCAATTTGGACAGAGACATATATGTCTCTGATTTGGGCAGATTTTACAACAATTTTCAGAATATATATGTTTTCAATTATTGATGACTTTAGTGCTCCCTCAGTCTCATTAAATTAGACACTTTAACACATACAATAAATCTGCAGCAGAGGGCTTTAAAAACATTTAGAAAAAATAAGGAGAAATCTCCAAAAATGACAGCATAAATTCATAATACAGTTGAAAACATTGTGGCAAAAGGAGAAACTGCTCATCATGAACAATTTCTCCTTTAGCCACTATTGTTACTTTTTCTTGTCCAGAGAATTACTTAATAACTAATAGATGGAATCTAATAAAACTTCATACAATGGTAGAGCACAATGAGAGGAAGTGCAGTGTACAAGAACTATAACTATAATTTCAACAATTACAGAGTTATTGCCCTTTGTTACATTTTCTTGCTCGTAGAGTCTTGTCCGGAGCATAACTTTAAAACTAAATGTTGGAATTTAATAAAACTTCATACGACCATACAACACATGGAGAGGAAGTGCGGTGTACAGACACCATAACTCTACTTTGCCTTAATACAGAGTTATTGCCCTTTGTTACTTTTTCTTGTCCGGTGAATTACTTAATAACTAATTAATGGAATCTAATAAAACTTCATACAATGGTAGAGTACAATGAGAGAAAGTGCAGTGTACAAGAACCATAACTCTAATTTACTTAATACAAAGTAATTGCCCTTTGTTACTTTTTCTTGTAATTATCATTATTGAATTTGTGACAGTTTGTGTGGATAAGCATTTATTTATACGAACCTGATACATTTTCATATTTAAATGTATGTGTGCTATAAGTGTCGTTATTGTATGAGCAATTCATGTTAACATGGAGGTTTCAAAAGATTTTATTAATAAACTTCTTACCGCATAACTGGCTTGTTGCCAGATATGATAATCTACGAGGCGTTTATTGTCTTATGCCCCCTGCAAGGTTGATGATAATTTATCGGTAAATCACGGAAGCTTACGGGGACTGACGAATGTATTGCTTACGAGAGCAGATAGGCTAATCGATATTTAAAATCTCATCTGATAATCGAAATTCTTGGGTATAATTGAGTATGCGCCAGTTTGTAGGGATACATACTAAATCGCGAAGGCAAGGCATTAAAGTGTTTTCCCAATTTTGTTTCAGCCGTATCAGATATAGAGTTCTGCTCCAGTTCGTCACGTGAATACGGTTACATCCGCATGGTTGGGGATCAGTTTTATCTTCACTTTACTAACAACACTACCAAATTCCACAGAACATTGTGTAATAGTACGATTGAGAAAATAACAACAGAACCAGGTGATTACGAACAAACAACTGACACTACCAAATTCCACAGAACGTTGTTTTATAGTGCGGTTGAGAAAATATCAACAGAATCAGGTGATTACAAACAAGTAACTGACAATACCAAATTCCACAGAACATTGTCTTATAGTACGGTTGAGAAAATATCAACAGAATCAGGTGATTATAAACGAAGAAATGGAATTGCATTTTTATTTTTATTTTTGACATTCTTGTTACTAAATTTAACGTTCAAGGATTGCTAAAATTGAACTGATACCTGTTAGGATATTTAGTTACCAATTTTATTGAACACAACTTTAATTTGTTTCGTGTTTTTTAAAGCCCGTATTCATTTAATCCCTCTCTTCAATTTAACAAAGGACCAAATATGTACACATACTGACGATACAATAACTTAAATGTCCTCAAATTGTGTTCTGCAATATTAAACTATTCTAAATTTCACCATGTGGATTCCTTTCTCAAAAATAAAGTTTCATAAACAGCCATTTATATCGGTATTGTATGATATTCTGTCTACATGAGTGCTACTTTGTAAATATAAGTAATGCCAAAATGCATGGTAAATTGTACAAGTTTACATTTTTGAACTGTGTTGTCCATCTGATCAGAATATACACAAACGTCTGTTGATCGTAGACTGGTAGCATATGCACATGCATCACATGATCATGATATTACTTCAAATATGCAGATATATACATGTAATTTATCTTGAAGCACCACGGTTTGAAAAGAATAATAATTTCTAAAACTATTAAAGAACTGTTATCATATGTATTGTATAGATGATCTGCCACCAGCTTACACTTTTGTATGAGAGAACAACATTGCCTAAAATAGTGAAATTGTTCCCTTTAAGCTTTTAGACAAAAAGAACCTCGGCTGCTTTACTGAAAGTATGAAAAGTATGTCACATTGATTGATTGAGGTTTAACGCCGTTTTAAATAATTGAACAGTTATGTCAAGGCGACAAATTCAACTTCCCATATGTATCCTGGCTTTCTAACACCAATACAACTCCAGGCGACTGGCTGCGTTCCACATGTGCCGATATCCCATTAGTGGAAGATGAATGATGCTTGTCGCATGATGTTTGTGTTGGCCTAGTTGGGTTTCGGACTCACAGCCCGTATATTGACACCACGCGTCGCTACCGACTGAGTTACCGATACCCGGTACAATGCACACGGTGACGACTGACTAAATTTAGATTTTATTCTCTGTTCCAGAACATGAAGATTCACATACGGCGGATGCTAGTGGTACAACAAACGATGGTAAATATATTGACATGTCTGTTAAAATACACAACATCATGTCTATCAATAACGTTACTATTAACAGGGGAAATCACTGTTTTATTCAGTACACCATTTATTGTTGCCCTTTGATCATCATACGTTTCAAAGGTGCTAAACTGCAGAATATAGATATTATAGTCAAAGTTTTAAAACTGTTCAAAAGTTGTCTTGAAATATTAGAATCATAATTCTGAGATAAAATTAGAGTAATAATTTCCACTTCCAGTACCGTAAACATCTGAACATTGATCGTTTATGCTTAATTGTTACTCGGTAGCGATACCCAGTAAGCCAAATTGTGAACATTGTTCATGACTTTCAATTGACAGTTTCTCAACATGTACTTCCAAAATAGTTTTGAACTACTTATTACTTACGTTGTTGTCACTATTAGCATTATTTGCAGAGCTTTCAACATTTCAAAATGTTGATCTCCATCTGGTGTTCAGCACCTTTAAATGTATGTATCCTCGCCATATTGTTTAAATTATTCTGGCGTGGAATAATATAAATAATTGTAATGCTGTGTCATTGTCATTTAATCAATTTCAAAAAACGCAGTATATTTTAGTCATGTGGTCGGTTTCAAACCAATCAAACGAGTGATACAATTTTGTTTGAACCAACTGAAATAATTGGTCAAATCGTTTACTCTGTTCCAGGTAAGGTCGAACTTGAATATCCACATAGGGCTAATGCTAGTGGTACAACACACGATGGTAAATATCTTGACATCGCTGTAAAGTACCTCATCCTGAATATCACAAAAATGATATAAATCTAAAAAATCAAATAGCAATTATTTGTAAAACATTGATGAAACAAAAGTTCTGTTTGTTATAATGTGTGTTTGGGCTTTTTTCGACTCTTCTCAAACTTTTAAAGTATTTATTCAAAACGTTAGGTCAAATAACATCATATGATATGTTTATTTCTGTTTCTTTATATTAATCTATGATCAAATATATCGTCTATGTTTTAAGTTGGAGTTTATGCAGGCATTATCGTTGCTTTGGTAGTCGTTGTCATAGCAGCAAGTGGGGGATTCTGTTATTGGAATAGAAGGTAATTACTTCACTTCATTTTTCCAATAATTGAGAAAAGTAGGTACATTTCTGATCAATGTATAGTCGTATGGGATGATGAATTCATAATTATTCACGAAAGTCTGGGGAAAAATTTGACTGTATTACTGACTAATTCAAAACACTGTTTTCATTCCAGGGGTTGTCAGTTCGAACCCCAGGTCGGCTAACATTCTTACCGACGTTTGACAAAAACACTGTAAATCATCATTCGTCGTCCACCAGTGGGCTTACAGTCTATGTGAAAACAATCAGCTAGTTGCTGAGGACGTCTTGTGTGTTGAGTACTGATATGAGAAAGCCAGGAAACACATTGGTTACTGAACTAGCCGCTGTGATATGACTGGACATATATTGAAACGGCCTATTGCCCAAATTAACAAATCAATCAATTACATTCCCTTTCAAACTAACATGAGCTTCTGAATGACTTGCAGTGAGTCCATTTAAATATATCATGTCAGTATATTGGTATTTAGGAAACATTGTCATAAGAAACGAGGCGAAAGACATAAACAAGCAAGTAATGGAGATCTACAATTACAAAAGAAGTTGTCAAACCTAACCTACAACCATTTAATAGCCATTCTATGTACGCATTTGCACTCCCATATAGGGAGAGTGGCACGCATGGTCACGGATTTCTTTCAAACTTCATACATTTTCTCAACTTCACTTTTTTCATTCGACTGACACGTTATGATTTAAATAGGAAATTCACTAAATATTCCAATCTTTTTTTAAAAAACTTTATTTCTGTCTTTTAGATATTCAATCTGAACGTATTGAATGCAAATTAGACCCTATTTCAATTCTCCTGGCCATCAGTCATTCAGAAGAAGTCAAGTTCGCCAATTCGTCAACTCGTCAATTCTTTTGACGAATTGACGACAAAATATTCTTCTAAAAACTTTATTTCTGTATTTTAGATAATGTATCTAGACGTATTGAAAGCTACTTTGACCATATGTCAAATGTCATGGCCATTCGTCAATTTGGTTGAGGAATTGACGAAAAAATAATAATCTGAAAACATTATTTTTGTCTTTTAGATAATCTATCTGGACGTATTGATTGCAAATAATGCCCAATTTCAAATTTCATGGCCATCAGTCATTCAGAAGAGCTTCCTCAAGTTCGTCAATTCGTCAATTCGTCAATTTTGTTGACGAATTGACGAAAACAATATGATTGTGTTTTCTGAGTCCTATGATTTAAACTAACTCCTGTGATGAAGAATCTAATAGAAACTGGAGAGGCAATCCCTTGTTTATTATATTTTGGAATGCTCCTTTCTTTATATTGTTAGTACAATATAAATAAGACCAGTTATCAGAATATCTATATACCTCAGCGAGCTTAATCCATGCCGCAACCTACCTTTGTAACATTGCTTGCTGATTGTATTGCACAGTTCGTCACTCGTCAACATAACTTCACGGACGTAAATGCCCTGGACAATATAAAATTAAAATCGTTCGACCACATTATGATCAAATTTAAAATATATTCATCATCATTTCCAATGTTTTAAATATTTCATTTGATAATTCTCGTATTTGGGATAATACATCCGGTCCCCATACTTTCCTATCCCAGTCGGAATAATCTGGAACCAGCCAATCGAGAACGGTTTCACGTCATTCCTCTTCATTTCTTTATTGCATTTTGCATCAATGTTTGTATATGCTTTTTTGTAATAGGTTACAAGTTGTATTCTAAATTCCTATTCAATGTACTGAATTTGTTCTAAAAAGATTACATACACACGATTATGTTGTATTGATATTTCATTGGTTAAACATATATCACATTTACACGTTATTATGAGTAAAAACACTTTATGTTTTCGCATACAATTCTCTCTTATCCATTTATACAGAAGAAAGTCCTTAACGAATAGTTCGACTGATGGTCCTAATCTATACGAGATTCCAAATCGGCGAGCGTTTGAGACGGAGCATGTTTACAATCAATAAAGGACTAGAGATGTTCATGGACCTATATCTGATCACTTAAGAGGAACACCTGATATCGATTATAGAGTTTAAATAGTCAGTCCTGGATCTGAATTTGACTGCAAAAGTGTGTGTGTGTGGGGGGGGGGTGAGGGTGTGTTGGTCGGGTGGTGGGTGTGGGGGGGGGGGGGGGGGGTGAGGGTGTGTTGGTCGGGTGGTGGGTGTGGGTGTGTGGGGTGTGTGTGTGTGTGTGTGTATGTGTGTGTGTTGTTGCAGTGAACCGCTTGACACTCGATGCAATCTTAAATCAGTCAAATGGTTGTCATTTTGTAATCTAAAATTTGGGTTGCTGATAATAAAATATTCCAGTCTTTAAATGCATGGTTGCTTTGCAAATACGGCTGCTATCAAGTTGAGACCGTTTTGAACTATCTGTCCGTAAGTCCGTCTAGCAGTCCGTCCATCACTTTTTGGTTTCCGCTCAAAACAGGTCGAGTTCCATAGCACCCATAGTCTTCAAACTTCAAAGGATAATTGTTTTTTTGTTTTTTTTTAAAGAAGATGCCCCCTATTATCTTTTAATTACAAGGTCAAGGCCACAGAAACTCGTCTGTCACACTCCGGTTTCCTCTCTATAATATGACTTCCACTGTACCCATATTTATCTTCGTGGGATGAATGGTCCTATTGAGTAGATGATCCCCATTGTTTTTATATCACTGGATCGATTGTCAAGGTCGCATGGACTTTAAAGGTAAAGTCCACTGCCGTTTAATTCCTCGATAACCTTATGTCTAAAAGTTTTCAATCTTCATGTAATGATTTGACTTAATGAGTATATGATCTCTACTGTTTTGTGGATCATGAAGGTCAAATATGTTTCCACTCAATACCTCACGACCCTTTGAACCCGAGACTTCAAACTTCACAAGATGATCGGACTCATAGTGGTTTTGAAGTCAGTCACTGAGTCAAAGGTCAAAGGGATTTAACAGGTCAAATGCCAAGCTCATGGGGACTTGTAATTGTCAAATATATTTTAGCTTAATATCTCAAGAACCCTTTGACCAAGGGTCTTTAAACTTCATAATAATGATATGAATCAATGATACTATGACGACTACTACTGTTAGTGGGGTAATTCGGTCAAAGTTCAAGGTTTTTTGTGGCTTTCTCAAGAGATAGTTTAATGAAACGTATTTCATTAAAAAAGTAAAACAAAGATTAAAAGACGGTTCCTTTCAAATGTGGCATAATGATATACATACTTCTTCAAGGTGTGATTTGTACGAAAATGTTAAAGCATTTTTAAATGTAGAAAAGTATTTAAGTTATGACATTAAACCCTACTATAAACGTTCTATGTCACGTTTTAGAAGCTCAAGCCATACGCTTAACATTGAACTTGGTCGTCATTTTAATATTGAAAGAGAAAATCGAATTTGTGTTTATTGCTTCGTGCAAAAAGATGCCTTAGTGATCGAGGGTGAATTTTATGCCTTTTTTATTTGTAAAAAGTTTAAGACTTTAAGAGATTTGTATCTAAATACGTGGTGTAATGCTTTACCAAGCTTACAGAATTTGTATTGTTTTCTTCAAAATGAAAATCCAGTAGTATTAATACTTATGTTGTATGATGAAAAACTATGTATAGTTTAAGTCAATAAAATATCTATCTATCTATCTATTAAAAACATTAGCCCTTTATGTTTCAAATCTTTTTGAAGAAATTTGATTGTGCACAATACTACCTTGTAAGTTAAATGTAATATAATATGTATGTATTGTGGTCCAGAGGCCTAATTACGCAAATAAACTATTGTATTGTAACATAATTGTAAATGCCAAAGTTGTTTAAGCTCAGAATATCAGGAACTCTTTGACCCAGAACTTAAAAACTTACTAGATGATTGAATCCGTGAATACCCTCTACTGTTTTGGGGTCACATGGTCAAAAGTCAATGTCTTATGGGCCGTCAAATTCAAATTGGTTTTTGCTCAATATCTCAAGAATATTTAGTCTCAAAGTGTTCAAAATTCACAGGAGTGTGGACCTATGTGAACATATTACTTTATGATCGTATATATACATATAAGCATTATTTCGGGACTTGCGTACATGTTCCTCTGTATTGTTCATTGTCGGTCCATCAAAGATGTCACCGATTTAACAAGCATGAGTTCAATAGACGGCATGTAAGTTTAACCCGTTCATACATACGACAAGTATGAAGCAGACTGCTTTGCAAACGTCTAGATGTAAATATTTAACACCTCTATAATGAAAGTGTAATTATCGAATAGAGTTGAAAACATTGTGCCAAAAAGAGAACTCATTATGAGCAATTTATCCTTTTTGTACATTGTTTACTACAATCGTCTGCTGCAGAAGCGTCAGAAAGCGTCTGTTTGTGGGAAAGGATTACACGTTAAAACTAATTTAGCTCGGATTTCAAATTGATTTACTTGACCAGTAGTACTGGTAACTTGCCGTGATATAACTGAAAAATTGTTGAAAGCGACATTTTAGGAGATGAGCTTTCGAAATAGGCAGTAATGCAACCTTTTGTTTTACGTTGAGATAGCTATCCGCTTCTATCATAGTATAAGAATGATGCCAATCTTTTCACAATTTCAAGTATGATATTGATTGCCATTTGAACACATAGAAATTCTATTTTTCGAACATTTGTATTTTGTTTTGTACTTTTATGCTCGTGTATGCCTTTAATGACCAGATATACCATGTCAAACACAAAACACAAATATAAATACATATTTTACGATGAAATAAGTATCAACGGTTTCGATTGGCGGATCCGATATAGATAGCTTATGTAACAGTTAGACGTTCAGTGTAGGATTTGCAGCTCGAGGGTTGTAACGGTTTATACAAGAGTTTAGAAAGGCTTTAATGTTATTGGTTGATTGGCTACCGTTTGCAACCGAACAATTCCATTGAACGCATGGGAAAGTAAGTGATTCTAGAGTTCGTGTGAAGAAACCATTACATGCATTGACATTAACATTTTGTTAAACGTGGATCTACCTAGTCACAGACAGATCCAGTGTTACAACATTTGCTGGTTTGAATGGTTTTGTACCAAACTTTTAACCGAATTTCATGCACATCACGGCGTTTTCTGGGTAAAATACAATTGCAGCTGGTAGCTTGAACCTGACAACGGTGCATGAGACGGCATGATACCGACGCAACCGTGAGAACTAAGAAATGAAGCAGCTATTACCATTTCAAGTCTTTGGTACGTCCAAACCGATGACCGAACACTTATCTCCCACTCTCAGTGGTTAATGTAACAACATCACAGCACGTTGTATGAAGTACGGGGACATGTTGTATCTATCTTCCTTTTCCACTTTCAACAAATATGCAGACGCGATACGACTTGTGAAGACATCTATGCAACCAAATGCGAACATCTCTATCTATAGATGTATAAGGATTTAATAAGGTTGACAACATTTTGGCACAAGTAGAAAAGGCTAAATATGAGCGGTTTCTCTTTTTGTAACATTGTTTTTAAAACTCGTTTGATGAGGTTCGCTTGTGTAATGCGGCGTTCACACAGTGCCGATTAATGCTCCCGTTTGAGATCAGACAGCGCTACGACACGAAAAGTGAGAAAGTCGGATTACTATTCTCAATGATCTGGATTGTCCTACAATTGTCTGAATGCAGTCGTATACGTTCGTAACAGAGTCCTACGGATCGGGAATGGTCAGCATAGCACTCGCAACAGTTAGGTGCGCCTCTTAACATTCAGGAAACTCGTGACTATGTCGTGACAGATTCTGTTTTATCGGATCAAAATTGTAACAATGTTCTGTGTTGTCTGGACGGTGTCTAAACGGTATCCTGTGGAACGGGCATAATCTGGAGTAATACCCCGTTTCTTACCGATACCCTCTTGCCGAATCCGTTCCGGAACAGTCTCGTAATAAATACGAAATTAGGCAATACAACCCGCGTCAGATTCACGTATTAAAGAACATGATACGACTGAGTCCAGACAGAGCCGTTTACAATGCGTTACACAGTAGACTGTGATAGGATTGCGTTCCGACAGTTGCCCGACCATGGTTCCAGAAATTACACACATAATAATGCATTGTAAGGCGATGACCCGCGGCCAATCAAGCCTGTAATTAAAACCGCGGTATCAACCTTGAGATAAACAAGGTCGTTAACGGGCACGTTCTTTTATGCTCAGGCGCGTTTAGAAGACGTTTTTCTTTTTTTTTTTTATCTAGTTGCAAAATGACAAATAGCCATTTTCCGTCGCCAAAATAAGAATATAATCGCTATTTGGCGACAGTGGCGACCTACATGTACAGTGCGAGCCCTGTCACTAGAAACCACCGGGGTCCGGGGATGATGGTGATGTCAGCCCAAATTCCCACCGCTTTTTTTAAATGCTCGTGAAACGAGCTTGTATCAATGTTTTCCGAAATGTTGGGGATAATTTTTTATTTAAATAATTTCCAGAATTCCCGTGGTTTCTTATTTTTTAATTCTTGTAAAGATGGAGCAAAATGAATGTTATAAGTTCGCTTTGCATATTTGCAGTATCGTTTTATTTCCTTACGTTTAGATAAGAAATTATATCTATTATCGTCATTTTTTTTTAAATTATATACACACAAAGCTTGTTGAAAATGATTTTTTTATTTTTACATTCGGCGTCGAACCATTTATTATGTTCATTGCATGCGTTTCGAAATTGTGTTTGGTTATTTGAGGTGTAGATTTGTTTAAAATAAGTATCTTTGCTTTTATTTAAGTAGTGTGTAAATCGTTTGACTAAAACATCTGGGTCACAGTTATTTGATATGTTTTCTTGTAGGTCTGTATATAGTGAATTAATATTGCTATTTATATCGTTTAAAAATCTCTCTTTGTATTCATTTCTCCATTTAAATACGAAAGTCATTGCGACATGCGTCATTCGTCTTCCACCAATGGGCTAAGTCTATGTGGAAAAGCAGCCAGTTGCTTGGAAAGATTGTTGTGTGGCGTACTGGTGTGCGAAAACCAGGAAACATATGAGTAGGTGAACTGGCCGCCGTGATATGACTGAGAAATTGTTAAAAACGGCGTTAAACCCAAATCAATCAATCAATCAACTATTTAAATACGATACGTGTTAGTGTGGGCGCGTCATAAGTTAATGCGTGAATGTCTAGGCTAAATGATAAAGGTGAGTGATTCGAGTGGATCGTAAAATTATTCACGCTGAAATATAATGAGTCCTGATTAGTAATGAGGTAGTCAATACTAATTTCTCCGTTGTATGTGAAACATGTCATCTTATCAACCCCAGTATCATCACCAAAGCGGCCTTTAACAATATGTAACCGGCCACGGCAGGTTCGATTTGGGATACAACACGACAACAGAAAAAAAATGATAGTTTATACTTTTAATGAACGTTGCCTTTACTCATAGCTAAAACAGGACAAATTTATACAGTAAATGACAATATAGATCATAATAGAGGGAAAGTCAGGAAAAGAGAGATAGAGAAAGAGAGAGAGTGCTCAGAGTGGTAAGCATAGAAGGTAAACGTTACCTTTGGAGCTGGCCACAACTGGGCAGATAAAAGAAAGAGACAGGCCTTATATAGTAGAGAAGAAGGTAGTTTATGTTCTCTACATTCCAAGAATGCTTGGGTGGTGATCAGTTTGTGTCTCTGATTCAGATGCCTTCTGCAATTGTACTCTCTGGCCGAGACAAAGGAGCAACATGGGCATTGGCCAACGGGACAATGGGTTGGACCATCAGGCCATAGAGGCTTTTCAGCTTCTGAAAAAGATCCGATTTCTTCTTCAATTCCATCCAATATTTCAAGAGACATCTAAAATAAATGAAAAGGATAGAAAGAGAAAACATAACAAGAAAAACAGTTTGTTTTTAGATGAAATAAGCCAGATAAAACATTTAAAGATTTCGCCCTGTCATTGCAATTCTTGAGATGAATCCTATCATAGGAACACATTCCTAAGCTGCCAACGAAGGTCAGGCCATACATGTGAGGACTAATCATTGCCTTTTAACTTTCGTGTTCTGCCTTCGATGCGGTAATGACCTCATCTTATCTAGTATTCATCGTAACCCATTCAACTAAAGCAACTACTTTCCAGGTTGATTATATTATGAAGTATATATGAACTAGCATGAGCAAACCTTTTATCCATTTTGAAAGAAAATTCAAAATGAGGAACTGCTGCTGTACTGTGTTGTATCCTGGTCACGGCACCAAAATGTAATCGGCCACGGCAGGTTCGATTTGGGATACAACACGACAACAGAGAAAGAATGATAGTTTATACTTTTAATGAGCGTTTGCCTTTACTCATAGCTAAAATAGGACAAATATATACAGTAAATGACAATATAGATCATAATAGAGGGAAAGTCAGGAAAAGAGAGAGAGTGCTCAGAGTGGTCAGCATAGTAGGTAAACGTTACATTTGGAGCTGGCCACAACTTGGCAGAGAAAAGAAGAAAGAGACAGGCCTTACATAGTAGAGAAGAAGTTGTGTATACATACGAATCAGAAGAATCACATGAACCATGCATAGCACAAGTAAACAAGGCAGGCATAAATGTAGTTAATAGAAGAGTCATAAGAAAAGGTAGAGGTAAACGCTCATCAAACCTATTCGTACCGTTATCAGATGATGTGCGTGCTAAACACTTGTATATTTCAGGCTTAGCATCGATTTCTGATAACGGTCCGTCATGGGCTATGTTATCTGCCCTTTGCCCCACGCTTGCGTTCATATCACCAAATAAGAAAACACGCCCGAGCTCGTGAACTCTTTCGTGTCGTATATATATATATATCGAAATCGTAAATATCGTAAACAGGTGAACTCTCTGGCGCTATATATGTAAAACAAAGGTAATAGTCTGATGGGTTTTGAAAAAAAAAGGTATTTTCTAACTTAAACCATAGAATACAATCAACTGCGTTTTTGAAAAGTTTTACTCCTTTGAGTATACTGTTTTTGACATAAACTATAAGACCACCACTAATGCGTTTTGCCCTTCTGTGTTGAAATTTGCGATATGAATGATATGCTTTATATCCACTTAACTGTTTATTTTCAGACTAGTTAATCCTTCTATTTTCCAGGCTAAACATTTCACGTCACTTCCGCTTTCCCCCTATTTTTAAGTGGGCTCGTCTAACGCTTCTCTATATAAACGGCCGTCAGGTGAAGCTTATCAACAGAAATGTTGTCGGTTTTACCTTCACCTCTGGCTTTGATCATTATTTGGTAATTTCTTCTCTGCTGCTAGTGTGCTTAAATGCGTCTATAAGTGGGAAAGGCTTAATTAAATAGTTAATATAAGAATCAGAGGGCTAGATAAGAAGGGGTTAACAGCTCTTTTCCCCCACAATATCTCTCTTATTATCTAACCAAACCCTGTGCTGTGGGTACTCAAAAGAATCGTCTCAATGAGACGATTTTTTTGTGTACCCACGTCATAGGGTTATATGGTCTTAGAAAGATTTTAGAACCTGCAAAACGCCCCTTATCTAGATCCCATAAGAAGATAAAACAAAGGGCCTTCCAGATGTTCAAAGTCCATGATGTGTTATACCATGTCATATCAATTTCAAACATACTACATGTATCTGGGCTACTAATACTAACCAACAACTGATATAGTTTTGTCTCTCATCAATGTATATCTGAGGGGACACTTATCCTGTGATAGTCAAGCTTTGTTAGTGTTGTGGACGAACATTCGCCTACTGTTCTGAAGGTCCAGGGTTCTAGTCCTGGTCAGGTAAAATCTGTTAGGACATTTGCATTATGATATGCTCAGATACTTTCAAACTAGTTGATCCTCCGTGGTGAAGTGGTAGAGTGTCTGTCTCGGGTGTGGGAGGTCACAGGTTTAATCCCGGCTGGCTCATACTAAAGATTTTTTAAAAAAGAATAATAGATGACCTACTTGGCACTCAGGGTTGCGGGGTTAGCATCCCTCCTTCTCGCTTCTTGGGGCTCAGGATTGTGGGATTGCACATACAAACGCTTTCTGACGCCTCTGCAGCAGACAACTATTGGACACAATTTGACACCAGGAGAAATTGCTCAAATCGAGTAAATTCATCTTCTGCCACAATGTTTTTAACTGTATTCAATACTTATACTTTGATTCATAGGGATTTTCAACATTTGTGCAAAAATGGTATCAAAGTCGTCTGCTGCAGGTTTCTTGTATGTGGGAAAGGGTTAAGACTGACGCCCTGGTGTTAGGATAAATGGACAACTTAAGTTAATTGCATATGGAAAAGGGTTAACTGATTATCCTGATGTTGGCGTTTCTCTTAGCACATTTGACAAACACAAAATTGACTTATTGTGTGACCTAGTTATCACAGTTGTTATGAAACTTGCTTTACTTTAAAGCAGACTGGAACAACAACGGTTGGAGATGAATGGAGTGATAACGACTTAATGCACCATATTGGAGCTTCTTAAGAACAGGCATTAGGAAACAACTTGTAAACCCTTTCTCATAGCTATTTTTCAAAAAAAATCATACATGTGTTCAAAGTCCTCGGCTGCAGATTTTTTGTTTGTGGGACTTGGTTAAAATGTCTGAGAATGTTTTAATTCTTTACTGTTTACCTGATATCAAAATGTGCATTCCAACATTTTATCTATGGTTTCGGGTTTTGTGTGGCATAACACTAGTAAATATGCTTTCTTTTACCCCACATTTTATAGAGTTTGAATTTGACTGAAGTAGATTATGTTAGAGAACATTTCTGGTGTAAGAATACTTCCTCGTACAACTGTCCCTTGTGCGTATGAATTTTTATTCTTCTGCAGCAGATGTTAGATAACATTCTGGGCAAAAAATGACTTTTTAGTTCAACTTAGCCCAATGGGCCTGAAAGAAAGCTATTATGATATGTCTCTGACATTGCCTTAAAAGAAGCTATTATGATATGTGTCTGACATTTCCTGAAAGGAAGCTGTTATGATATGTCTCTGACATTTCCTGAAAGGAAGCTTTCATGATATGTATCTGACATTTCCTGAACGGAAGCTATTATGATATGTCTCTGACATTTTCTGAAAGGAAGTTATTATGATATGTCTCTGACATTTCTTGAAAGGAAGCTATTATGAGATGTGTCTGACATTACCTGAAAGGAAGCTATTATGATATGTATCTGACATTTCTTGAACGGAAGCTATTATGATATGTTTCTGACATTTCCTGAAAGGAAGCTATTATGATATGTCTCTGACATTTCCTGAAAGGAAGCTATTATGATATGTGTCTGATATTTCCTGAAAGGAAACTATTATGATATGTCTCTGACATTGCCTGAAAGGAAGTTATTATGATATGTCTCTGACATGGAGCATATTTTCAGAACATTGATTTTTGAGTTCATTACTTTTGTCACTGATTTCTTCAATCATACATTTCCATGAAACAAATAATGCCTCTTTGGCGCCACGCGCTATAGTAACAGTATTACACTAATGTACTGATTTTGTTGGGGAAAACTTACTAGCATTACTGTTAAATTGTGGAGAAAAAAAACACCTGTGATATGACTGATATATCATATAAACAAATTAGACACTTGTTTATGCCTATGCAGCAGACATTGAGTTAAAAATGAGAAATTGCTTATAATGAGCAATTTCTCCATTGCCCCAATGTGTTTATCTCTGTTTAATTATCATTCTTTCATTGGCAGAGTTATTTCACATTGTTTGTCGAGATGTTTTCACAGTCATCTGCTGCAGATTGGTTCCACTTTGTATGTGGGAAAGGGTTAATTGTATGCCACACATGTTGGTTCATACATTCTTGTATTATTCCAGTAAAGAATATATAACCCAGGATACTCCCGGAATGGTGATGAACAAACTAGAAAAGAAAGGGTACAACTTGATGTCCTCTTGCGTAATTGGCCAGACTTGTGTATGGCATTTACAAAGACGCAAAAACGCACTAAGACTGTGAAAGTGCAAAGAAAGAATGAATTACAAATTGTTCTTTACATTAACACTTTCCCACATACATCAAGTCTACAGCAGACGACTTTGAAAACGTTTTATGAAAAGTTATGAAAAATCTCTGTAAAAGAAAGTGTAAATGTTTTCAAAAATCGTCTGCTGCAGTGGCGTCAGAAAGCGTCTACTTGTGGGAAAGGGTTAACCAGGTATTGAAGTTCTACTTACCACTTTTCAATTAACCCTTTCCCACATACAGACGCTTGCTGACGCCTCTGCAGAAGACGACTTTTTAAAAGACTGTGACAAAAGGTGAAATTGCTCAAAATTAGCAATTTCTTCTTTTGCCAGTGTTTTTAACTTAATTCCATTATTGAATTAGAATTTTTATAAAGATTTTTCACAATTTTGCAAATACTTTTCAAAGTCGTATGCTGCTGATTTGCTGTATGTGGGAAAGGGTTAAGACAACGCCTGAAATCATTCCTTTTCCTGATACAATCAACATTTGAATCCTTTGCATCAGACGAGAAAGTTCTCCTTTTTTACCTTGACTTTTTCTTCTCAATACTCTATTAAAATGATATTGAACTCTCTTTTGATGTTTAATTTTAATCAACATATGTTATCGTGACCAATCTTAAAATTGTATATCACAAAAATGATTAACCCTTTCCTTTACGACATACAACAAATTTACAGCAGACGATTTTAAAAACATTTAGTAAAATTGTCTTTAAATAAAAATTAAAGTTGAAAAAGTGTGGCAAAAAAGAGAAATTATTCATTGTGAGTGATTTCTCCCTTTTCCACAATTTTTTAAGTCATCTGTTGCAGAGTCTGAATGTGGGAAAGGGAATACAGTGATGTAACTGTAGAGCGCCAACCCTCTCATAGCAAAGGTTCTGGGTTCGAGTCCCTAGATGTGCAGGGTTTTTCCACACACATGGCGGGAGTACTGGTTAAGTCTCCAGAAAGCAGACACGGAGCACGATTAATATAAGCGGAAAGCTTGTATCGCAATCAACGTAAAGTAAATAAGTTTGAATTAACCCTTTCCCTCATATAAACGCTTTTGGACGCCTCTGCAGCAGACGGCTTTTTGAAAACATAGTGACAAAAGAAGAAATTGCACAAAACGTGCAATTTCTCCTTTTGCCACAATGTTTTCCACTTTTAGTCATAGGTTATCCATTCAATTATGGAGATTTTCTATGTTTTGACAAAATACTCTCAAAGTCGTCTGCTGCAGAATTGTCGTATGAGGGAAAGGGTTAAAGGGAATGAAATGTATCGACAGACTCTGTACACATCCAGAAGTTGAACTTTACACTTGGAGTGTTGCAGTTGTTATTTAACTCATTACTACATACAACAATTCTGCAGCAGACGACGTTGTAAACATATTGACACAAATATGAAAAATCTCCATAAATGAGAGTTTAATTTTATAAAAGAGTTAAAAACATTTGTGCAAAAGGAGAAATTGCTCGTTTTAAGCAATTTCTTCTTTTGCCATAATGTTTTAAAAAAGTCGTCTGCTGCAGAGGCGTCAGAAAGCGTTTATATGTGGGTAAGGGCTAGCTTACCACATGCATTGCAATCTGTACCAGACACATTTTGAAGACAATTTTGAAAAAGGAGAAATTGTACCTTATGAGCAATTTCTCTGTTTGATAAGTGTTTTTAAACTCTATTCAATAATATATAATTTATAGAGATTTTTCATAATTTTGCCTAGATGTTAGCAAAGCCATCTGTTGCAGATTTGTTGTATGAGGGAAAGGTTCATATTTCCTTATCTAGGTTATTGAAATGCTGATTATAAAATCATTAAACTTCCAGCCTTCTTTAAAGGGTATTGGTATCTAGGAGAAAATGAGATAATTGACTATTCTCAGTGCTCAAACGTAATGCTCAAACATTCATTAGGCCAGAATAATTCTTAGCTCACATGAACAGGAAGTGCTGGGTGAGCTATTGTGATCACTCACCGTCCATCGACGTCGTTGTTGTCAGTCTTAGTATGTGAATAGTAAAACACTTTAAAAATCTTCTTGTCCAAAAGTAGTGACCGAATTTTTAAAGAAATATGGCACTCATGTTCCTTGGGTGACCCTCTACCAAGATTGTTCAAATTATTCTGATCCTTTGCTAAACATGGCCACCAGGGGATGGGGCTAGATTTACTTATATATATATATATATGTGTGTGTGTACAATAAATACTATTTAAATTCTGTTCAATCAGGTAGGCGATACAGGACCATCATAGCCTTTCGTGTGTTACTCGAACCCTTTCCCACATACAACAAATGTGCAGCAGACCTCTTTAAAACACCCGTTTATGTTTAAATGTATATTGTGCAAAAGCTACATGCAACGAATATTGCTTTGTAACCTTTAAAGGTTGGCATTATTGTACTATATGTTAGTTTGGAAAAATAACCTACTGCCTTGTTTGACATGTAATTTGTAACTTTTGTAACCGTTAAATGTTGCCATTATTGTATTATATGTTGGTACTGAAAAAATGACATACTGCCATGTTTGACATGTTATTTGTAAGTTTAATGTTTATCATGTTTGTATTTTATCTGTAATGTATTGCCACATAGGTCTTTGACCTTATGGTTTAATAAATAAACTACTACATATAATTGATATAGAATAAGTTATAACATTGAAAGCATCAAGAGTATTCAAGCAAAACTGAAACTGCTATCAAGAGTATACAAGCAAAACTGAAACTGCTATCAAGAGTATACAAGCAAAATTGAAACTGCTATCAAGAGATATAGATGTATGTACATTGTATTTTAAACTAAACTGTGCAAGTAACTGGAACATATTGTTGCCCGTATGGAAAATACTTTAATAAAATATGATTATTGAATAGAGTGGAACCATTGTAGCAAATGGAGAACTTTCTCATTATGATGATACTTTCCTTTTGCCTGGGTGTTTTACAAAGTGGTCTGCTGCATATGCTTCAAAATGTATCTACATGTTGTAAATGTTGTTAGGTTGATATATTTATTGCTTATAAATATTGTTTTCGGTGAAACAACAAACCAGTTATGTATGTAATCTTTTATTTTGTATTAAATCATTTAAAATCAATACATGCAGATTTGATTGTTTCTGTCCTTCACATCTCCCTTTATATTATTATTCCACACAAAAGGCGGATTGGATATTGGTTTCGCGTCGTCTGATTGCATCCACATCTAAGGCATGGGTTTGATTAAGACTATAAGGAAATGTCAACCACCATAGGAACAAAACTAGGTTATATCAGGGCGTTTGCTATGTAAATTACCAGTTATCTTGACACTGGTCAGAGAGTCAGTTGTAATGATAACCACACACTCCTGAGCGCCAAGGAAGGAAAGTCAACACTAAAATCGGGGTTCAAAAGATTGTTGAAAGCGGCATAAAACACCAAACAGACCAGCAATTACCGTCATCCTTTTCTTGATAATTTTTAGCTCAATTTTTCGAAGAAAAGGCAAGTTATACTACTTGCCTCAGCGTCGGCGTTGGCTCCTGCGTCGGCGTTGGTGTCACACCTTGGTTAAGTTTTTTGTACCAATTCACTTTTTTGTCAAAACCATTACAGATATTGCTTTGAAACTTACAACACTTATTTACCATCATTACCTCCATCAACAGTCAAGAGAACATAACTCTGTCAAGGTTTTAGTAAGAATTATGGCCCTTTTACGACTTAGAATTTTGGTTAATATTTTTGTACCAATTCACTTTTTTTTCAAAACCATTACAGATATTGCTTTGAAACTTACATCACTTATTCATAAGCATTACCTCCATCATTACCTCCATCAACAGACAAAAGAACATAACTCTGTCAAAGTTTGTAAGAATTATGATCCTTTTTCGACTTTTGATTAAGTTGTTCGTACTATGATCGGTGTACTTACGTTTTTTTTTTTAAAAATAATAATAAAGCAAACTTAACTGTAAATTATATCCAGTGTCACTCGTTCCTTTATAAGTCCTTGTTAATTAACTTACACAAAATAATCATTCACTGCTGTGCAAAGTTCCAAAGATTGAGTCCATCTGCAGCCATTTTGAAATTGATATTCAAGGGAGGCAATCACTCACCGGTGTAATTACAAAAAGCATTAGTATGGTGGTCCTGTTGTATCAACTCTTTACAAGATTGTGAGATTTAATGTGAAAATAATTATCCTATAAAACATTTGTCACTAGAACAATTATGTTTAATTGAAATGTTAATTTATTAACTGTTCCAAACTATGAACTTATTTACACGATATTTTCAGATTCAATTTGTTAAATTTACTTTTTGGCACAATTTAATCATATTTTCTAAAAATGACCCATTTTATTTGTTATTTTGTTAGTGCATATAATAACATCCTTAATTTTTGTAATCCAGTATATGATTTAGAAGCTTAAAAATAGCATATGTTAAAATGTATAGCCACCACAAACATACATGCCAAAAAAGCAAAAAAAACATTTTTTTAAATTTTGGTCCTTAATTTCTTCCATGTTTTCTATAGTCGTGAAAACTTTACGGAATGTAATCATGTGACTTCAAATTCCTATGATGTCATAAGCAGTTAATATACAACATGTTCAAATGTGAAAGAAAAAATCAACAACAGGTTTTCTATTAAAATAAATTACGTTTTTGTTGGTGAGGGGTCAGGGCATGTAGAATTTTCTTTTTGTTATAGGTAACAATCATGATGTGTCGTAATTTCTGAGAATATTGATTTTTTTGGAAAAAGAATGTGTAGCATTTGAAAGTCAGGATAACGGGGTTTCCTGATAGAATCATACGACATCCGGTTTTGCGCGCGCAACAAAGAACACGCCAGTTTTGTGTTTACCTTGGTATTCGTGATAACACGGTATTCGCAGAACCTACTATACCCTACTTTTTTCAAAACCATTAGAGATATAGTTTATACACTACGTATTGACCATCATTACCTCCATCAACAGAAAATAGTACACAACTCTGTCAATGGTTTTTTTAAGAATTAGGGCCCTTTTTCGATTTAGAATTGTGGTTAAGTTATTCATACCAAATCAAAGTTTGTTAAAACAATTAGAGATAAAGCACACTTACAAAAAAAAAAATACCATCATTACCTCCACCATCAGCCAAGAGTGCATAATTTTGTAAAGGTTTTTGTAAGAATTATGACCCTTTTTCGACTTATAAAATACTTTGCTTATAAATAATATGATAAAGTACTTGATCATGTGTTCTGTACCACCCAAAAAAGTTTTGTTTTATTGGCAAGCATAAAAAAGTCGAGCGCTGTCCTCCGAAAGCTCTTGGTTATTGACCCAGTAGCGGACGAAGTTAAAAAAATATGAGAAAAATCATCATGTTTATTTGATACATATGTTTATATATTTCGAAAAATATACTAGTCAAATATATGTCAAGATTTGAAAGATGATTGTTCCTCGTTTGCCATTTATATTTTGGAATATGTTTAAACCTTTCCATCGTACAAACACATCTGCAGCAGACGACTTTGGTAAAAGGAGAACTTGCTCGTCATGAACGGACACATAATAAGCATTTTCTCCCTTTTTTCCACAATGTTTTCAGTCGCTTCCTGAAAAGGTTTCAAATTTCAAATGTCGTCTGCATAATACATATAGGATTAAAAAGTCGAGATAAAGGAACGAATCAGGATGTAAAACGTATCAGAGATAACACCCGAGCATAAAGAGTGTAAACATATAACTTGATTGTGCCGTCTATTTATGTAGCTGGGTTCATGTAATGATCGACACACGTTGGATATATTTAAAGACAGGAATGAAAGAGCCACCATGATTAGGATATATACTGTCCTCCTAGTCATTAGTTCAGGTGTGTACATTGTGTCATTACTGCATGTATAAATGGTGGTGTTCAACCTGCTATTATTTTAGTGTTGTTCACTAGTTTTACAACCTGTATGTACATTGCTCGTTTTCAATTCATATTTATTCACCTTAAACCCTTTCCCACATGTAGACGCTTTCTGACGCCTTCGCAGCAGACGACTTTTGAAAACAGTGTGGCGAATGGAGAAATTGCTCAAAACCAGCAATTTCTCCATTTGCCAAAATGTTTTCAACTTTTTGCAGTAATTATACCTTTATTTTCCGGGTTTTTGGCAACATGCTTTTGAAGTCGTCTGCTGCAGGTTTGCTGTATGTGACAAAGGGTTGGTCATGTCTGAAAGAATATCAAAAATAAACACATATACGAAACATTGATTTATATCATAGTGCCGTTTTATTGCAATAGCCATTTTAATCAAACGTGTAACTCATATAAACGAAGTCTTAAATCTGCTCAGTTTTAATTTTTAAAATCTGAAAGCTGCTTTTGTAAGATAAGCTTCAACATATGTTATGTTATTTGAAAACATATATACGAGATGTACGTGGTGTAGGGTGAAATATCAGGGACGTAGAGATCTTATCTACAACCCTGGAAATATTTAGAAACATCTACCTCTCTTTTTGTTTTTCTGTGCTGTCTGTATGAACGTTTAATTTGATTATCGATCATTTATTAATATGAATTGATGGATATCTTACCAGCGATTCAAATACGTGTACTCGAAGGAAATGCAGTAAAAACAGTGAGTGGTAATTTTGAAGAACTAACACGCACCTGCAAACAATTTGCAACGCCGCAGCTATGGTTCTCACCAACGAACGACACTATCGAATTGGACGGGAATACCGAGTTTCCTTTGTTAAATGATGGCGAAGCTGCTTTGGTTGGCTATGCAAAGGATTATGTGCTGATAGAACTGATCGGTATGAATATAAATATATTTATTTAATCCTTTCTAATATACAACAAATATGCAGTAAACGTCTTTGAAAATATCTAGGGAAAGTATGAAAATCTCTATGAATGAAAGGATATTTTTTTAAAGAATTGAAATCATTGCGAGTAATTTTTCCATTTTCCAGAATATTTTCAAAAGCCGTCTGCTGTGGAATTGTTGGAAAAAGTTAAAGAATATTAATCCAACGTGTAAAACACAAGTGAAGACATTTAATATGAGACGTTTCACGAGAAAACCAACACTGTGCGTAAATGATCGACCCGGATCAGCCTAAGGATGCCGCACAGGCTAACCCAGACAGACACTTTTCGCCTCCTGTTGATTTTCTGTTTCAGGAATCATTACTCTTTATACCTCCATTCTCCTGGGACGGAATGTGTCGGCCAGAATAAGCCTGCGATAATTGAGCAGGCTGATCTTGGTCGATACATTACGCAGAGTCCATAATGTTAGTTTTCTCGTGGAAAGGCTCATATATCCACCTTGGTATTTCCCATATTGGCACTTCATGAATGGGCATGCATAGGAGTGTACCCAGCAGGCCCATATAACTAGCTTTTCGTCAGAAGTTGCATAGATGCCAGAAGGCGGACAGTGAAGAGACTGGTAAACAAAAAACAATCCTACAGTTTTCTCACATTTGACCTTTTTTGACGTGAAATGTGTTGCATGAGTGCCTAAACGCAGACTACAGATATCAAAAGTGCATCGAACTAAATGTTTAGCAAGCAATGAACCTATAAATTGTCAACAGAAAAGTCAATGGATTCAAATTAGGCAACGTGTTCTCATTCAAAGTCCAGTATGTTGATAAAAACTTTTATTTCGTTGTACTAGACGTTATATTTCATGGACAATCACATTTATATAAAATGGGAAAAAATGCTTAAAATGCTGCAGAGTCTTTTACGAGAAGTTTATACCGTTTTAGTTCCGTTTTAATATTAATGAAACCTACAGATGTGTTTTGACTTATTTACAGCATATTTCTTTTGAAAATAATGTGTCAAAAGGAGAATTCGATCATAATGAGCAGTTTCTCCCTTTTAATAATTAAAGAGTTTTTTAGAGAAAAATTTCTTTTGTTTTGCATACATGTTATCAAAATCGTCTGCTGTAAGTGCATGTACATTTAAAATTGCTAATTAATCAAATACATATTAATCTCCCTTGTGCACGTTTACTTATAAAACAGGATTATATAGACTCAATCATTGAATGTTTGTATCTTTACGATACTTCAGGTTGTGCTAAAGTATCAGATATATCTAGGCCCAACCAACCAATAACACAGCTGTACGAGCCGGCAATCTGTTATACAATTTGTGGAACAAATAAAGTATTTGCCTTAATGGAAACGGTAACAGTTATTTGCAATTACAATACAATACAATGTATATATTATATTGCATAAAACAACTATATGTTTATAGCAAAGGAAGAAATTAAACAAGAACAAACGGAGACATGGATTTTTCCAGTAGAATTCTACAAATATTTAACAACGTAAGAGTTTATGGGAAAACTGAATTATTTTTAGAATTATCATATTAATTTAAATTTTGATAAAATGTTGATATGATAGTAGAACGTTTATTAATTAAAGCTAGATCAAAATAGAAGAACGCTTATCAAAGCAAGGTGCAAAAATCTAGTTATGTTACTGTTCTTTATGTTTCATTTCAACAAATACATATTAAGCTTAACTTTTTATAATGTTAACAGAGTTTGAAGACATTAATTAATGTAGCACATGTATTAATACTTGGCTTATTATCGAAACGGACTGTGACGATAAAAATATAATTTAATACGAATACAATAACCAATCGTTGATGTTTATTATCAGACTGAATATTTGAGAGTTTCTTTTCACATGTTTGCACGTCGTCTGGATTTCAAACATTTCAATGCAAAGGTCACAATGAAGGGCGTTGAAAACATTTTGCCAAATTGGGATATTTTTCACTATGGGTAATTTTATTCTTTTGCCATAATGTTTTCAAAAGTAGCCTGCTGCTACTGCGCCAATTGCATTTACAAGTTGATACTCATTTTAAAGCGTAATATATCGTAACTAGTGGTTCAATCTGTTTTGGCATATTGGGTTAGTTTTTGCAATGTTTAGGGTTGTTTACTTATAGGTCAACAACACAGAAAATGTACAGTGTCTGTGTGTAGATCCAGATATAGTGGGGATGACCAACACTACAGTAGACATGTGTAACGACACATGTGGAAATAGCCATTTACTTTGCGGAATTCATGGACATGTTGCCTTGTATCGACCAAGTAGGTATATTTAATTAGTACGTTGATATATTTTATATAGCATTTAACGTTTGGCAAATGTTGATCATATACTGGTAGTGACAATGTCTCCTTCTTTTCAGCAATGAATTCGGTGCTAGACGTTGAAAGCCCTGAAATACAAAGAGTCGTCTCTGGAAGACGGTTTGAACTGTTTGTCCTTATTCAATCCACCTAATAATCTGTTCAATTGGAATAATTGTTATGAAAACTACACATCAGCTTGTATTTTGGGTACGTACGAACTTCTACTAATCTACTAAAATCAATGAAGATTAATCTTATATAATAGTAACAAGCTTAGGATGCAGTATCTCTTACTAAATACAGTCACACTTGTGTCAGCGTTCACCTCTGTTAAGCAGCCAATTTGTATTAAGCGGCCACTTAAAGGTTAACCAAAACAAATTTTCTCTTTTATTTGCTTTGTATTAAGCACTCGACAGTGTTAAGCATCCACATTTTGACTCTCTCCTTGGTGGCTGTTTAAGACAAGTTAAACTGTATGAATATTCCAAGGAACTCTTGTATAGTCTATCAACAACCAATAACGCTAACCAAGGTCAAAGCATGACTGACAGACGACGGAGGAGTACTATCAAGCTGCATCATACATGACAGATAGGCATCACACTTCTTATTTCAAATTGTCAATGTGTACAATTTTAAAAACTTTAAAAGCATTGATTTAAAATCTCTTCAAACATTTTTGAAATAAGACTCGTCTGTACCTTTCATGGCAATCTCAAACCGTCGCTAGCTGTGTATGTTATATATGGCACATTTCATTACTAGTATACAGAACAGAATAGAACAGAAGTTATTATTATAATCATTATTATTATTCAAATCATCGTCATTATCATCATTATTATTATCATCATCATCATTAATATTATCATCATCATTATTATCATCATCATTATTATCATCATCATTAATATTATCATCATCATTATTATCATCATCATTATTATCATCATCATCATCATCATTATCATCATCATCATCATTATTATCATCATCATCATTATTATTATTATTACTATTATCATCATCATCATCATCATCATCATCATTATTATCATCATCATCATTAGTATTATCATCATTATTATTAGTATCATCATCATTATTATTATCATCATCATTATTATCATCATCATCATCATTATTATCATCATCATTATCATCATCATTCTTATCATCATCATCATCATTATTATTATCATCATCATTATTACCATCATTATTATTATCATCATCATCATCATCATTAGTATTATCATCATTATCATCATTATTATTATCATCATCATCATTATTATCATCAGTATTATCATCATCATCATCATTATCATCATTATTATTATCATCATCATTATTATTATTATAATCATCATTATTATCATCATCATTATTATTATTATAATCATCATTATTATCATCATCATTATTATTATTATAATCATCATTATTATCATCAGTATTATCATCATCCTTATTATCATCATTATTATTATCATCATTATTATCATCATCATCATCATTATCATTATTATTATCATCATCATCATCATCATCATCATCAATGTTTTCATCATCAATGGTTTTCAGATCGAAATGCCATATTTACATCTGAAAAAAACTCTTGGACTATGGCAGCCACAGCGTGTTTATCCAGAGGGGGGACGTCTGATTGACTCGAGATGAAGTATTTACTGTGGTAAATAAAAGTACTCAGGCGTGGACTGCTGATGTTCGCATTCTCACTGTTGTTAATAATAGCGGTAGGTAACTTTACCCGTTTCCCAAATACAGCATATCTTCAGCAAAAATATGGAAATTATCTATGAATGAAAGAACACTTCAAGTATTGAATGAATAGCCAATCTCTGTAACCATTTAAACTTTTTGGGCACGCACGGTCAAGGTTTATTCAACGTTTAGAAAATGTGTTAAGTTTAAACAAAGTCCGTGACCATGAGTACCACACTTCCTATATAGGAGTACAAATGCTTACAGAGAATGGCTATTAATGTTGGAAACATTGCAGCTTAAGCATAAATTGCTCATTATGTTTTCAAAAGTCGTCTGCTGAAGAGGCGCCATAAAGCTTCCATATGTTGGAAGTGGTAAACTATTATGCAATAGTAGTAAGACTGTTCGTAACTGAATGCATTTGCATATATGAATGTAAAACCTAATCAGATACTTTTAAAACTAAAATATTGAACAGAGAGGGGAAATGAAGGAAAAGGAGACGTTGCGTATTATAAAGAAGTCATCTTTCCCTCACAATGTATTCGAATGTCTACTAGATACTTCAAAATGCGACAATATCAAGAGAACTTAATCATTTCCTTTGGAAGATTTGAAATAGAATCGAAATTCTTGGAAATAAAGAGCTCGTTTAAATCTAGAACTTGTAAAATACACGTTTAGCTTTTCTTTATATATATATATATATATATATATTAAATGAACATCATATCAATGATCATATCATCAATAACCTTATTAAAAAAATACCGTCCAAAGATGAAGTCTTGCATGAATCTACGTTATTTTAAAATAATTACATGATGACCCTTTATACACCAGGCGCCGGTTTCGTTTTGCATTATTTCGAAATCTAACAACTCATATACAATTGTTTATACGACCGAATTAAATGACTAATTGCACGTCCGATCACACTATTTTGTATATATATATATATCTTGTATATGTGCATGATATTATGAAATATATATGTTTGGGTGACTTATAGGGTGTTAATAATAATTGTTAAAGAATAAATGTATATATTATAAATGTTTTGTAACACATGTCACAGTAATACTCAATTTACTTACTTACTTTCTTACTTACTTATACAATCCAAATATCACGGAACTGATTGTGAAGATGAATTGAGGGCAGAAAAGCGCATGTATAAATCAATCAAATGCAGTCAAAAAAAGATAGACACGAATAGCTTCTTTACGAATATTCGTGTATGTGTTCAAACACATGTAGCTAAACTTGATTATACTTACTTTCACGAACGTGTGGTTTCCACCCATTTTCGGTAAAGAGGACCGACTGATCTATGAACTAGTACGCGTTGAATTTATTTTCACAATATCTATGCTTTTGATTTATAGATTATTCAACAGCAAGTAGACAGTTTGGTTACATCTCTAGAATTGGTAACACATATTCGATTAGCTTCACAAGGAACACTTCTATAGTTAAGAAAGGCTGGTGTGAGCAGGATACGATCAATTGCACACCACTTCGGAATGTCCGTATGTCTGTCTGTTAGCCTGTCTCTGTCTGTCTGTTAGTATGTCTCTGTATATCGATCTATCTCTATATGTCTGTTTGTCTGTCTGTCTCCGAGTGTCTGAGTGTCTATCTGTCTGTTAGTCTGTCTCTGTATGTCGATCTGTCTCTATATATCTGTTTGTCTGTCTGTCTCTGTCTGATTGTCTATCTGTCTGTAAGTCTGTCTCTATATATCTGTTTGTCTGTCTGTCTCTGTCTGATTGTCTATCTGTCTATGTCTGTCTGTCTTATTGTCTGTATTTCTCTTTCTGTCGGTCGGTCTGTCTATTTATGTCTGTCTGTCTGTCTCTCTGTAGCAATGTCTGTATGTATGTATGTCTCTGTCTTTGTTCCTCCTCTCTCTCTCTCTCTCTCTCTCTCTCTCTCTCTCTCTCTCTCTCTCTCTCTCTCTCTCTCTCTCTCTCTCTCTCTCTCTCTCTCTCTCTCTCTCTCTCTCTCTCTCTCTCTCTCTCTCTCTCTCTCTCTCTCTCTCTCTCTCTCTCTCTCTCTCTCTCTCTCTCTCTCTCTCTCTCTCTCTCTCTCTCTCTCTCTCTCTCTCTCTCTCTCTCTCTCTCTCTCATTAAATTTATAAATGAAAGTATGATGATTGAAAAGAGTTGAAAATATTGTGGTAAAAGGAGAAATTGCTCATGATGAGCAATTTCTCCTTTTGCCACAATGTTTTCAAACGTCTGCCGCAGGCCCCAAATCGCAAGACGCGGCTTAATTATTACACTATCTCTGATTTAGCTAGACAGTCAAGTTTTATAAATCGAAAGATTTATTTTACACATTTAGAATGTCTTTATTAGTAAGGATCGGTGTGTTATCATATCAAGGACTTTACACTAAAATAATGACAAAATGTTCAACTTTGCGTAGGAATTATATCACGTGATTTTCTAGTGTATAGTTATGAAAGTTAGTGTATTAGGACTGGAATTGTACTTGTGCTTCATTGTGTCAGGTACGAATCAGCTCATCTTATTTATGTATGCCTAACGGGCTCAATGGTGGCATGGTCACTGGATCCTCCACAATAGTGTGATATCCGTGCTCGATTCTTGATCGGGTCATACTAAGACTTCATTAAATGGATGACACTGGTAGAGCGTAGGTCTCGCGTACTAAACGTCCTGGTTTCGAATCCCGTGATGAGCGGGTTCTGCCTTTGGGGGATGTTGTACGCAAACGACGAGAGTACTGGTTCAGTCTCCAGGAATCAGAAATCGAGGGGGAATACAATTAGCTAAAAACTTGTTTCGCAATCGATGTAAAATAAAAACAAGAAATATCTTTTAAAAAGATAAACGTCGATCAATATGAGAAAACACTAGGAAATGGAACACGCAATAATTTATGTGTTTACCAAAGGCTAATCGGCCATCTCCATCCAGCTTCAGTTTCTATAAATAGATTATCAAGGCCGAGAATACGCCACATGACTGGAGATTACGCGAGGCTCCCAAGAGGTGTATAAGTTTCAATTGACGATAAATAACAGAAAACTTATCATGTTTCAAAAATAATTAATATTTTCCTCTTAAATATTATATTTCACTCGTTTTCACTGATTTTTTTCACTGAAATTTATTTCTTAAGGAAAACAATTAAAAGTTAGTATGCAGAAAATTTCATTTTAAAACTTCATCTTATTAGTGCCTCTCGTATGATCGCCAACTTAACTATTAACCAATCAAAACGTTTCATTTCCTTTATTTCTTCGACATTATTAATTAAATACAACATTTGATTGGTCTACAATCTAGATCATTTGTTTAACATCTAGGTCAAAACTGAGGTTAAACAGCTATAGCCGAAAAAATAAACAAATGGCAGAAATGGGTTCGATGATAACGCTGGTGTCAGTGCAATATTGTCGATAGCACGGGTTATTTGCCAAGAAAAGCATGTTCAACCTGAACTTTAAATAAGTTTTGGAAAATGATTTAAATGGCTTCCGTCTTAATTGCTGCTAGATGATAGCATTACGACTTTATACGCTGGTACCAGTGCAATATTTGTAATAGTACTGGTTATTTGAAAACTAAACTACCGTTAACAGCGGAGTGGTACATCAATCCAACCAACCGTTATGTATGCTAGGTTGTCCTTGCATTCATTAAATATGGCGTTCTATACAGGCAAACCGAATTACGGATAACGCGATCAGCGTTCGGTACCTGGCAAGTCCCGTTTTGTGCTTTTATTTATATGAACGGGATATATGTGACACTTAATCGCATTCTTCGATAATTCTTCTTTTGTCTTTTTTCTAAACTTGATTTACATCAAAAGTGAACTTCTAATAACCTTTTATATATTTTTCTAAAATATATGATCAAATTAAATTACTTCTCCATGCGATTCAAACTTGAGACATTGAGCACACTGTCTGCATTTTATGTTCTGTCGCATTCAGTAGCTGTGTGCCACTTCTCCGCTGTATGTACATATGTTTGTCTGTTCTTCTGTTCGTTACGCTTTGACCTGATTATAGTTATCAACAGTTGTTAGTACTTGGCAGGTGAGCATTATACATTCCTTCGAACTCTTTTGTTAACTGAAGGAGTTTTAATGGAATCTTCAAAATGGTACTATCATATCAGACACACAGATATATATGCATAAATGTATCCTCAATAAAAAAGAAATTAAAAAAAGATGGTTTTAATTTTTTCCAAAATCGACTCTCCTCAATACTTAAGTTGTTATTTCAGGTTTTTATGAATTGTATGTACAAGATGGTTCACTATGTGGAGGCAACAGTTCGAATTGTACCCTTGCCACGCCAAGTCTGGAGGGTCACGGTCGTTTAAGTATCTCAATCGATAATAAAACTAGGTCACGTTTGACACCAAACAATGGCACCTGGGTTGGCTATACAAGAGAGTATGTCGTACTTCAAATAACGGGTACCATCATTCAATTTACTTCCGTTTCTTATTTATTGATTGACTGATTGAGCTTTAACGCCGTTTCAGCAATTATTCTGTCATATCACGGCGGCCGGTTCAATTCATGTGTTTCCTGGCTTTCTTACATAAGTAGTTCACACAACAGACTTTCCAAGATTAATCTGATTAATCAGAATCAAATTCAATCAACAAATCGACCAATCAGAACTATTATATGGAGCATAGAGTTCGTTTTAGAGCTTATAGAACGTTCCATATTTGTATAACTTCGGGCCCAGGCTGTTCCCGCCATCGACTTTCTGGAAACGCAACAACTCGACATTAGAAGCTCTGAATATTTGACATCGACAAGTCGAACATTTGAATTAATCGGATTGACATTATCGTGCGAACTTCAGCTTGTTGACCAGAATGTTACCTCTAACTCGAAATTAAAAAGTCGGCAAGTTGGTGGCCGAAACAGGATTTCGTAACTAGCCGCGTGCATCCGATGTAATATAATTCGGTGTTTAAAGTTGATATATTATCAAATATCTGGTTACATAAATCACTTCGATGCTCATAATAAGCCATGTTCCTTCTTTTTTCACTGTGTCTCCCTCAACGTCTCGAATTTATATTTTCATTTATCTCATTTGATAGTGTTTCATTATTGTGGGTTATTTCAGGATGCATAAATATCACTCATATTCCCAAAGGAAATTATATTATCCAAACAGATGTTGTATCCAATCCATTTTACTGCGCTACATTATGCACGGAATATGATCAATTTGGTTTGTCAGTAAGTATCTTACATGTAGTGTTAGTATGAGATAAAAACAAATCATTTGTTTGTTGTATAGTTTAAAACGCCGCTTTCAACAATGTTTTATTATATCACGGCGTAATTTACCAGTACTACTGGTCCGTTTTATCCTGACACCAGCGAGTCAGTCTTAATCTTATCCCTACAATCCTGATTGCCAAGCAAGCATCGCGATTACTACCATTTTTTAAAAAAGTATTTGGTATGAGACGAACGAGATTGAACTCGCGATCTTCCGCACCCGATGCGGACGCTATATAATTACATCAAAGATGCGGTCCATATCTGGACAGATGAAATGATGTCTATCTTTTGTCAAATAGAAATGAATTTACTTCTGATAGGTATACACCGGTAAATAAATTTAGAGTTAAGAGTTACATAACCGTCGCTGCCTATGAGAGGCTACTAAATTTATTAGCATATTTTATCTGAACTGATTTTTGTAGGCGCTAAAGATATCCAGTAACATGTAAATCACCTAGCTAGATATTACCGCGTGTTTAGTTAGCAGTTCTCTGTAATATTTAGTTGGAAATGATTGTTCATATTAAACAATCTGTGTTAAGATTGTTCGCAAACAATCTTGATTAAAAAACAAAACCTTCCTCTGCAATTTAGATATTCTGCATCGATTTTCCGATTAAACATACCGAACAACACAGAAATGGGAAGTTTGTACATGTACCTCTCTTTCGAATGATACCTTTGTAAAATGTACTTGGTGTAATCGTTTCAGACACATAATGAGACGTTTAGCAAATGTATATGTATCAACTACAAACTAGCTAAAATAAAAACAACCAGTCATGGGTGCAATATTAAGTGTATACCACCAAGTGACATTCTGTGTGGTCATCAAGGTTTTGCGGCCGTATATAAGAAAGGTATGTATTTATAGGAGGTTATGAATGATACGGGCGCTGATCTGTCTTTGCAAATTATTAAGTGGTAAAGGATTAATTGGTTTTATAATAAATACAACACTCTCTTGCATAGAAATCGTTATTATTTATTCAATCCAATTTAACTGTCAAAGTCTAACTGCGAAGTCAGTATTTTAAAACCAAGGGAAACCGAAATGTATTTCTTATTTCGCTCCTATTGGTGGTTTTTTATTAACATGTCTATACAAATTGAGGACGAAATTGCTTCGCCTGTATAATTATTTAATTCATGTTTAGTTTTAATGGCTGAAGTAACAAGACAAATGAAAGGAAAAATTTATCGTAGACCTAAACAGAGATAGACCAGAACAGCCAATGTTTGAAACGCAGTTTACATTTCTCTGTGACGTATAGATATTAGTCTTTAGTGAAAGTGTCCAACGTGCTTCGATCAAAGTCTTTTTTTGTCTGGATATAGTTTTAGAGACCAACTCAGCATTAACCGGTAAAGGGGACGGAGGGGACTGTCTTTCCTATGGTTCCTACCAATTTAGTTGGCGAAATTGTCAAGTTTCTTCTATACCAGCATGTATTTCCGGTAAGTGCCTCCATTTTATTACAGTTTTGGCAAAGAGTCAAACCTTGTCAAAACCCTGGACATCGGTTCATATACACATAATGTATCGCGACCCTAAATACTTGTTTAGGTGATATCTATAATTTTGTATTATTTATTTTTCCCTCTGTACTGTATACAATATTGCAGGGTATAGTTGAAATCCCACTGGTGGAAGACGAAATAGTATTGCATTGTCATAAATAATGTGGGTCAACATAGACATAAAGTTCCCAGATAAAGAACCCCTGTCACCACGGAATGAAACTGCATAAGCAAATGGTAGTATATATAAATTAGGTACAGAAGTCTTACTGCAAAAAAGTGGACAAATTCATTCTTATTTGTTTTTTCTGGCACAATTAAGATAAGTAAGCCAACCAATAAAAAAAATATATAGCTTAATTAAAATGCCAAATGGAAGAGTTATCTTCCCATCCATTGACTTTATTTAGTGGATTATAGAATACTATATCTGCATCTGTATGGGAAACAAATTGTGTTGGAAGTGTTCCTTCGGCTGAGTTGCCCGAGCTTGCAAAGGCAGAAGTCCGCCAAGGAACGAGTCCCAACACAATTGTTTCCCATAAACATGCAATAACCTTTTTATTGTACAACTTGATTTTGGCTATTTAAAAATTTGTCGTTTTAAGCACTAAACTATTTAAACAAAATACGATTGTTTTGAATTTAATAAATAAACATTAATGATCGAATGCACAATTATTATATTTTCCGATGGTTACTAAGATCGTGGAAAATATTAATTAAGAAACCGACATTTGTGTTCCCCATTTGGTCTCGACTCGAAATTGAATCGTTGACAAAAGTATGTGTTACTCTTTTTCTAACGGTGGATTTCTTTAGGAATCGTGTATAATCATATTCTGGTATTTACACCTGTATATTTGTGTTCTTTATTACGATTTAGATGCCCATTTTGACATCACAGTATGTTTAGTAAAGCGAACACACATCCTCTATTTTGTATTGAATAACTTCACATCAGGGAAGGACAGGAATAATCAGAAGACCCACCTTTAAAGCAAGCATTTGCTATTTGCTTATTCATCCTGGCAGTTGTTTATTACGTCAATGTTAAATCAACTTCCATTAAGTAGAAATTTATCTCTAAACCATGTACTAGACTGGGAGAAAGTGTTTGATAAATGCAAATCTCATCTAGAAAATTATTCTGTCAAAGATTCAAAATGCAACCTCTAGTGTTATCAAGACCTGTTTTTGCTTTATATGACTCATACTTGACCATTGGTTAGATATCATCAAAACAAACATTCTGACAAAGTTTCAAGCTGCTGAAGCAAAAAATGCGGCCTTCAGAGTATTAACAAGATTTTCCTTCAATTTGGCCTAGTGACTTAGTTTTTAACCCGGCATATACTTGGCCTAGATATCATTAAGATAAACATTCTGATCACATTTTAAGAAATGTGGCTTCTACAGTGTTGGCAAAATGTTCCTTCAATTTGGCCTGGTGACCTAGTTTCTGACCCAATATGACCCATATTCGAACTTGGCATATATTATTAAGACAAACCTTCTGACAACATGTCAAACAGCTGAAGCAAACATTGTGGCCTCTAGAGTGTTAACAAGATTGTCCTTCAATTTGACCTAGTGACCTACTTTTTAACCCAAAATTACCCATATTCAAACTTGACCTACATATTATGAAGATAAAGTTTTATGGAGATGAATGTTCTGATAAACTTTCATGAAGATCTGACGTACAATGGAGCCTGTAGAGTTATAACAAGGCAATTGTTGATGACGCACAGGGACTTGCTCCTCTAAAAATAGATATGGCCTACTCTATGCATAGATATTAACAAGAGTGGACACAGTTTTCTGGGTCGCCTCGTTTCAACTCATTTTTTTTCAAAGTATTCGAACAAATATATGAATTTGAAGTACGGAATCGATCAATAATACTTTTCTCTATCGAACGTATTATACTTAAATAACGTGAATTTGTTCTCCGAACGTATGTTAATTCTTTTGAAATATTCGCGAATTCGCCAAAAGGACAACAACCTAGACCAAAAATGAAAGAACCTGCTATCGACATTTCGGAATAGTTCGGTTTTTTTCGTCTCGGTAATTGTCAGTGATATTGCGATTATTTTCCCGGCAGGTCCATTTAAACAAACAAAAAAACGTTAAAATAATCTTCGGAATGGTTCAGATTTCTTCGCTGCGGTAACTGTCCGTGATATTGCGATTATTTTCTGTCCAACGGTCGTACCATTTAAAAAGGGGATGAATTGAGAATAAAGAAGAAATACGATATTTATGAGCATTTATCGTATGCATCACAACTTTACCTGGTTTATGTCCATGTTTATTCTCTTTCCCATGATGAGTTTCCTTGAGAACTATCACATTAACACTGACCATTTAGCAGCGAAAAAACTCGAATAATTCCGAAATGTTTCTTGGAAAAATAATCGCAATATCACTGCAACGAAAAAAACTGAACCATTCCGAAATGCCCATAGAGGTACTTTCGTTTTTGGTCCAGGTTGTTGTCCTTTTGGCGACTTCGCGAATATTTTATAGGAATTAACATACGTAGGGAGAGAAAAAAAAACACCTTATTTTGGTAAAGTTCGATAGAGAAAAGCATTATTGATTGATTCCCTACTTCAAACTCATATATTTGTTCGAATACTTCGAATAAAATGAATTGAAGCGAGGAGACCCAGAAAACTGTGTCCAGCCTTGTTAATATCTATGCATAGAGTAGGTCAAATCTATTTTTAAAGGAGCAAGTCCCTGTGGATGACGCACGTCACAGGACGGACGCCGGACAAAATGTGTTAAAAATAGCTCACCTTGAGCTCTTCGTGCACAGGCGAGCTAATAAATAGAAAATGATTGTTAAAATTAAAAGCACATATTGAACGAATTAATAGAAGAGAAGCAGATGAGAGCACATAAGCATACACTTGCAAAGAAACATAAACAAGAGGGCCATTATAGCCCTAGATCGCTCACCTTAATTATGCAATGTGATTTCTAATGCAAAACACATCAAGACAATTATTCTGACAACGATTCAAGATGCAACCTCCAGAGTTTTAACAAGAACATGGACTAAATGTCCCCAAGACAAACATTCTGACAAAGTTTCAACCTGCTCAACGCAAAAATGCGGCCACCTGAGTTTTAACAATATTTTCTTTCAATTTAACCTAGTGACCTAGTTTTTAACCCAATATGACAAATATTTGAACTTTGCCTAGATATATGTAAGACAAACATCCTGATAAAATGTGAAGATGCTTTAAGCAAAATATGCATAAGATCATGACTAATATTCAAACTTGGCCTACAAGTCATCAAGACAAACATTCTGATCAAGTTTCAACATACTCAAGTTAAAAATGCAGCATCCAGAGTGTTAACAAGATTACCCTTCAATTGACCACTATTCTAACTTGACCTAAATATCATGACAAAATTTCAAGCTGCTGAAGGAAATAATGCGGTCTCTAGGGTGTTAACAAGATGTTCCTTCATTTTAACCTAGTGACCTAGTTTTTGACCCGGCATGACCCATATTCAAACTGGCCTAGATATCATTAAGAAAAACATTCTGACCTTATTTTAAAACTGCTGAAGCAAAAAAGTGCGGCTTGAACAGTGTTAACGAGATTTTCCTTCAATTTGGTCTAGTGACCTAGTTTTAGAACAGACATTACCAATATTCGAATTTGGCCTACATATCATCAAGACAAATAGTCTGATACAGTTTTAACATGCTCAATTTAAAAATGAAGCCTCCAGAGTGTAAACAAGATGTTCCTTCAATTTGGCCTAGTGACCCAGTTTCTGACCCAATATGACCCATATTCGAACTTGACCTAGATATCATTAAGACAAACATTTTTACGAGAATGCCGTTTATACCTCCACAGCGCTTGCGGGCACCTGCACAGCGCGATCGGATCGCCCGGTTGAGGGAGAGTTTGGCGTTTGCACGCTACCGCTACAACTTAGTTATTGGTGTATTGGTGGCTGAAGAGGTGAGGCATGTTCTCATTCACTTCACTGCCACTCTCCCTCTCTTGTGGGTACTGCCCTCTCCCTTTCCTTTAGTCGTCCCTTCTTTTCTAGGGCATCTTGTAGTACTGTGATAAACTGTGTGTTAACTTGTTACCTTCTGTGAAGAGCGCGACTGGATAATCTGGTGAATGATGCGAAGAGCCGGCTTATAACCTGCGAGCCACAGTAGGTGGTCGGCCCGGCGCTCGCACGATATGTGTGATGCCTGGCCGGATATTGGCCTGGCATCAACCGATTAATGTGCGATCAGTTGGCGATTAGGCTTCAAGTCCTAGTTAAAAGTAACTCGATGCTCGCGAGGAGTCCTGAAGGGTTCCGGCCGAAAATGCCTAGAAATCCGCCGCACACTACTCGCAAACATATCGAAAGGTAATCATGACTGGGGTTTAAGTGATACTAGGTAGGCTACATTTTTAATTCATACATATGCTTTTGAAAACATTATAAATCTGCATTGGTCACGCGACTTCTTTGTTTACCATTTATCTTTCATCGCACGCACGGGCCCTACGGGTCCCCGGTAAATCCGCCAATGCATGTATCATGCGACTTCTTTGTTATTAATGCAGTGTAGGGTATTAACAGCAATTAGCATGCTGCCAACTCCGAAAAAATGGTATTACTACTATGACCAGGGGCTAAAGTCCCAGGTCAAAAACAGCTATAGCGTATGGAAACATTTGTAGCAAGTCTTCAAATACCGGTCATTGAATTAAACGTCACATTATAACGTCAGAAACTACGTATGTATTTACACAGCGCTAGCGATATCAAAAGACCGTAATGGGTTTTTTGTATGTCCATCGTTTTTACACTGCATGATGTACTAAGCGTTTAGAGCTGTCTCTTAACTCATCAAAGGTTGGATGGGAGCGCACTGTAACCTTACTGTATGGAAATATGTCCGTCCTTAGCAGCTCGTGAACCAGATCTGAGGGCAAAATCTCATTACGTGTAATATCAAAGCTTGCTATATCGACAGATACTGCATCCTTTTTTCACATGGAAAATGGAATGGACACTATTAAAGTACACAATACTATTACGCATAGAACGAATTTCCCACTCACATACATTTATAATATTTAAGCATGCAAGGATTATATCCACTATAAAGGTCATATTGGTTGTAGGCAGTGAACATACTTTCATATTCACGTTATACTTGTCTGTTTTTCTTTAAAATGACCCAGACGTTTTCCTGCTACTGAAATGTCCTTGGAAGTCAGACAAAATTGTCTTACACAACGGCTAAGACATTTGATCACTACTGTATGTAGTTAAGCGTTTAATTATTCCAGCTTAGATATCTGACTTAATGTCCTGGTATCACTAGGGACATTTACAACTTTATTTCAAGTGATAATTGGAGAAAGGTACCATCGGAAAAAAGATACTTTAATAAAGGATGTGTACTTACACAAACAAAACAACAAATATTGTATTTTAAATGTTTCACTTTGTGTTTACGTATTTTGATGTGATAATTATATTCAAACCAATTATAAATCAGTTTATTGTAGTGATTTTAACGGACATGTATCCATGTTCAGATTTTAAATAACACTTACTCCTTGTGACATATTTACAATGTTTTTTCAGATTTAAATGCGACAAGCGACTATTCGGAATTAGGAAGGCTACCCTGGTCAGAAGCGATAGCAAAGTGTTTCGAGTATGACCTATATCCAATCCCACTTCGCACTAACATTAATAAAATTTACAATGACGGTGGATCGTGGTCAGGAATCATACGCGTGAAGACCATTTTAAGCATGAACGGTAGTTTTTGCAATATGAAATTTTTAATAGTTTAACCCTTTCCCACATACAAAAAGTCTGCAGCAGACGACTTTGAACATATTTTGTCAAAAAAAAAGAAAATCTCTATAATTGAATGGATAACTAATGCCGAAGAGAGCAAAACATTGTGGCAAAAGGAGACTTTGCTCATCATGAGCAATTTCTTCTTTTGCCACAATGTTGTCAAAAGTCGTCTGCGTCAGAGGCGTCAGAAAGCGTGTGTATGAGGGAAAGTGTTAATACGGTAGAAACCGAATCGCATTTAGTTATTTACTTAAAATCGATTGCGAAACAAGCATTAAACTTATAGTATTAAAGCTAGACGTCTGCTTCCTAGAGACAAAACAAGTAATCGCGCCATTTTCGTGGAAAAATCTTATAGACAAAACCCGTTTATCACGGGATTCGAACCCGGGACATTTAGAACATGTACGAGAGGCCGACGCTATACCACTGTCTTCAAGTCGCATTTGTTAAACATGTATGGATTGGTTAAACACTATACATTGGTCTTTGGACTGATTTCGAGATGAATTTAAACGGGATGAATTTAAACGGCATGAATCATTAAATTTTACTCAATATTGCATATCCATTGTTCATAATTATCATTATTGAATTTGTGACAGTTTGTGTGAATAAGCACTTATTTATACGAACCTGATACATTTTCATATTTAAATGTATGTGTGCTACATGTGTTGTTATTGTATGTGCAATTCATGTTGACTTGTTGCCAGATATGATAATCCACGAGACGTGCATTGTCCTATGACCCCTGCAAAGTTAATGATAATTTATCAGTATATATCGGAAGCTTACGGAGACTGACGAATGTATTGCTTACGAGAGAAGATAGGCTAATCGATATTTAAAATCTCATCTGATGATCGAAACTCTTGGGTATAATTGAGTTTGCGCCAGTGTGTAGGGATAAAAACTAAATCGCGAAGGCAGGGCATTAAAGTGTTTTCCCAATTTTGTTTCAGCCGAATCAGATATAGAGTTTTGCTCCAGTTTGTCACGTGAATACGGTTACATCCGCATGGATGGGGATCAGTTCTATCTTCACTTTACTAACGACGCTACCAAATACCAGAGAACATTGTGTAATAGTGCGGTTGAGAAAATAACAACAGAACCGGGTAATTACAAACAAACAACTGACACTACCAAATTTCACAGAACATTGTTTTATAGTACGGTTGAGAAAATATCAACAGAACCAGGTGATTATAAACGAAAAAATGGAATTGCATTTTTATGCAATCTTGTTACTAAATTAAACGTTTAAGGATTGCTAAAATTGAACTGCTACCTGTCAGTATATTTAGTTGCCAATCTAATTGAACACAACTTTAATTTGTTTCGTGTTTTTTAAAGCCCGTATTCATTTAATCCCTCTCTTCAATTTAACAAAGGACCAAATATGTACACATACTGACGATACAATAACTTGAATGTCCTCAAATTGTGTTCTGCAATATTGAACTATTCTAAATCTCACCAAGTGGATTCCTTTCTCAAAAGATAAAGTTTCATAAACAGGCATTTATATCGGTATTGTATGATATTCTTTCTACATGAGTGCTACTTTGTAAATATAAGAAATGACAAAATGCTTGGTAAATTGTACAAGTTTACATTTCTGAACAGTGTTGTCCATCTGATCAGAATATACACAAACGTCTGTTTCATAGTCTGTTGGACGTAGACTGGTAGCATATGCACATACAATTACAATACAATACAATACAATACAATACAATACAACTTTTATTACTTAAGTAATTAGGCCTCCGGCCCATAATACAACATATATATATGTATACAATTCAAATAATCTTATGTGATGTGTTCGCCATATATTGAACATATTGACATATCGGTACTATAATTTTAACAATCATGATATGCACAGTTTTACCAATTTGCTTTACCAATTAAACTTTATACACATGTATTTAATTAATGGATTTCCGATAAGTTATTTAGTTACCTTTCTTGCTAATTTACTTGGTTACTAATTTTCTTACTTGTGTATTATTGACTTATATGTTCAAGTAGTTTTGAAATGAAAACGGCTGTTTTTCTTATAACAGCATGATTCTTGGTATTGAGGAGTGAGCTAAGGTTTTCTATGCTAGGTTTAGCATTGTACCAACTGTATAGATATTTTAGTCTAGTATCGGCAAATTTGTCACATATAAAAAAAGCATGATATTCATCTTCTAGCACTAGAGCGTCTTTTTGAATTAGACAATATATACACATTCTATCATCTCTGACAACATTAAAATGGCGCCAAATTTCAACATTCAGTTTATGATTAGAACATCTAAATCTTGCTAAAGAACGTCTAAAATAGAAAGAGATGTCTGTATATAAATATCGCTCAACATTTAATAGGGTTTTAAACTTTGCATAAAAATCACACCTAGAAGACATATTAATATCCTCATGCCACTTTTAAGAATAACAATCCTTGAGTCTTTGTTTAACTTGTACTATAAAGTGTGCAGGATTACCGACTTCTTGTAAGATCCATGCAAAACCGAAACAATACATGAATAAAAAAACTCTAACTTTCGAAACCCAGTTAGTTCTACCGATGTCATCCTGTGATTTCAGCATCTTATAACACTGTTTGGAATACCTAGTATTTTCCATTTGTAATAATCTAAGCCAATATTTGATGAATTTAGTGTGATAATTTATTGCTATGGGAAATCTTCCACATTCTCCCAGTGCCATGGAGTCGTTAATGGTTGAATTTAGCCCTAAAAAATCTTTGCAAACTTTTGATTGTATTTGTTCAATGCATTTTGTGTATTCGTATCCCCAAATTTCAGATCCATATGTGAGTATAGGCATAACCATTGTGTCGAAAATGTTAAAAAAATCATAGTAGTTGAATTTACCAAAGGGTTTCTGAAATTGGTTTATTCTATTTACAGATTTTCGGGCTTCAGCGGAGAGTTTTTTTGTTGCTTGCCACCATGACAATTTTGGCGTAAACAATATACCCATATATTTATATAATGACGTCACTTTAACATAGTCACCCCTATAAAACCATTTTTCATATTTTCTTAAAGGACCTCCATTTCTAAAAACGATTACCTCCGATTTGTTTAAATTCACAACCATATTTGTATCTGTACAAAAATCCTCTATTATGTTTAGCTGCTTTTGAAGGTTAACCGCAGTTTTAAGCGCAATTTGCTACGTCATCAGCAAACATTAGACAGTAAATATTAGGAATATCATTTGTAATTAAAATTCCATTGGAACATTTTTCTTTAAGACTGGAACATAGTTCGTTTAAATATATATTAAAAATTATTGGTGAACTTAAATCACCTTGTTTTAAGCCAATGTTACATGGTATGGAGTGGGGTAGTTTTGTATCAATTTTAATTTGGGCATTTATATTGGAATGCATTGATACTAGCATTCTGAAAAACTTTCCTGATATTCCCTTTTTATTTAGACAAGAAAGAAGCTTGTAATGGTCTAGAGAATCAAATGCTTTCTTAAAGTCTATATATAAAACATAGAATCTGCCGCCTGGCTTTGAAATCTACTTTTGTATCATACTTTGTAGGCAAAACAAGTTGTCAACCGCCGAATATCCTTTCCTAAAAGCTGACTGCGATTTGTCTATGACTGCGAACTCAGTTGCCCATCTTGTTATTCGCTCATTAATGGTGGAAGAAAATATATACATCACATTTAACTAAGAAATTCCTCTGTAATTACCAGGGTCGTCTCTGGCGCCTGACTTGTACATTGGCAAAAGTATTGATTCGGACCAGGATTGTGAAAAAAGCCTACTATCAAATATTTTATTGAAAAGAATGACTAAAATTGGTCCAATATGATCTAGTGTTGACTTATAAAATTCGGCTGGTATACCATCTTTTCCATGCGATTTACCTGCTTTCAATTTGAGTAAGCCTGTCTGAACTTCTGCTAGTGTAATTGCCTGATTTAGTATTAAATCCATATCATCATTAACAATTGTTGGTTTATCATTTACATTAAGTAAGGATTGTCCATTTTCCATAAAAAGCAATGTATTAAAATACGAAAGCCATTGAATACATGTTATTTTATTTGCTTGTGTTACTTTTGTAGTAGACCTTAGTTGATAGGAATGTTTAAGCCTAGACCAGAATGCTTTTGGATCGTTACTGACCTCCACTAGAGACCTTCTTTTTTCGAACAGGAATAACAGTTTCTTTTTACGACACTGTGCTTTAAATTCATTTCGTGCTACCGAGTAAGATGATGAGTCGGCTTGATTGTTTGAAGCTCTAAATTTTCTTAACAACAAGTACTTTTTACGTTTAGATACAATACACTCCGAATCCCAACATGGTGATTGGGTACTGTCAATTTGACAATATGAGTTTATTATAGCTTTCATCTTAGTTGCAAAAGTCTTATATACGTTTAGAATCATAGAAACGGCATCATTTACATTACTATCAATTGAAGGTATAAGTGTATCTATGACAGACTGTAAATTTTCAACGAAATTTGCAATAAAGTTTTTCTTCATACATTCACGCCATCTGTAGTGTTCATATTCCTCAAGTAGTGTATCCTCAGACTGTGGAGAAGATTCAACATTCGATGTTTTCAATTTAAAATGCAGAAAGGCAACAAGAGGAAAGTAATCTGAATCGTCTTTATCTTCTATGTTAAAATATGATATAAAGGGAAACAACTCTGATGAAACAATGTGGTAATCTACTAGGCTAAACCCATTGTTTGCTGCGCACGTGAAATGGCCATCCGCGTCATTTGAAACCGCGTCCATTTACAATATGTTGTGCGAGCAGCATAAGTCTACTAAAGATTTACCAAATAAATTTACCCTGTCTTTATCGCGCGTATTACGCGGCATCTCAAAGTTATCTGCATTGTACTCAGTGTCGGAGTTGAATCCCATGATCATAATATTACTTCACATATGCGGATATATACATGTATCTCATGTTGAAACACCGTGGTTTGAAAAGAATAATCATTTCTAAAACTATTAAAGAACTGTTAGCATATTTAATTTATAGATGATCTGCCATCAGCTTACACTTTTGTATGAAAGAACATCATTGTCTAAAATCGTGAGATTGTTCCCTTGAAGCTTTTAGACAAAAAGAACCGCGGCTGCTTTACTTAAATATGAAAAGTATGTCACATTCCTTGATTTAGGTTTAACGCCGTTTTAAACAATTGTACACTTATGTCAAGGAAAATTCAACAACCCATATGTATCCTGGCTTTCTAACACCAATATTCTATACAATAGTCTCTCCAGGCAACTGGCTGCGTTCCACATGTGCCGAAAGCCCATTAGTTTAAGACGAATGATGCTTGTCTCATCGATTTTTGTCAAATGTTGGGGAAAATGTTGGCCTAGCTGGGATTCAAACTCACAGCCCGTGAGTTGACAGCACGCGTCCCTACCGAGTGAGTTACCGATACTCGGTACAATTTCACATGGTGACGACTGACTGAATTTAGATTTAATTCTCTGTTCCAGAACATGAAGATTCACATACGGCGGATGCTAGTGGTACAACAAACGATGGTAAATATATTGACATGTCTGTAACAATACACCACATCTTGTCTATCATTAACGTTACTATTAACAGGGGAAATCACTGTATTATTCAGTACACCATTTATTTTTGCCCTTTGATCATCATACGTGTCAAAGGTGCTGAACTCCAGAATATAGATATTATAGTCAACGTTTTGAAACTGTTCAAAAATTGTCTTGAAATATTAGAATCATAATTCTGGGATAAAACTAGGGTAATAATTTCCCTTTCCAGTACCGTAAACATCTGAACATTGATCGTTTATGCTTCATTGTTACTCGGTAGCGATACCCAGTAAGCCAAATTGTGTACATTGTTCATGACTTTCAATTGACAGTTTTTCAACATTTAGTTCCAAAATAGTTTTGAACTACTTATTACTTACGTTGTTGTCACTATTAGCAATATTTGCAGAGCTTTCAACATTTCAAAATGTTGATCTCCATCTGATGTTCAGCACCTTTAAGTGTATGTATCCTCGCCATATTGTTTAAATTATTCTGGCGTGGAACAATATAAATAATTGTAATGCAGTGCCATTGTCATTTAATCAATTTCATAAAACGCAGTATCTTTTAGTCATGTGGTCGGTTTCAAACCAATCAAACGAGTGATACAATTTTGTTTGTACCAACTGAAATAATTGGTCAAATCGGTTACTCTGTTCCAGGTAAGGTCGAACTTGAATATCCACATAGGGCTATTGCTAGTGGTACAACACACGATGGTAAATATCTTGACATCGCTGTAAAGTACCACATCCTGAATATCACTAACTAACAAAAATGATATAAATCTAAAAAATCAAATAGCAATTATTTGAAAAACGTTGATGAAACAAAAGTTCTTTGTAATATATGTCAATGAAAAGTATTAAAATATATTATATATTCTTTCATTATTTACTGTCTGTTATAATGTGTGTTTGGGCTATTTTCGACTCTTCTGAAAACTTTAAAGTATTTATTCAAAACGTTAGGTCAAATAACATCATATGATACGTTTATTTCTGTTTCTTTATATTAATCTATGATCAAATATATCGTTTATGTTTTAAGTTGGAGTTTATGCAGGCGTTATCGTTGCTTTGGTAATCGTTGTCATGGCAGCCAGTGGGGGATTCTGTTATTGGAAAAGAAGGTAATTACTTTACTTCATTTTTCCAATAATTTAGAAAAGTAGGTACATTTTTGATCAATTTATAGTCGTATGGGATGATGAATTCATAATTATTCACCAAAGTCTTGGGAAAGATTTGACTGTATTACTGTTTTCCTTCCAGGGGTCGTCAGTTCGAACCCTAGCTCGGCTAACATTCTTTCCGACGTTTGACAAAAGCACTGTAAATCATCATTCGTCGTCCACTAGTGGGCTTACAGTCTATGTGAAAACAATCAGCTAGTTGCTGAGAACGTCTTGTGTGTTGAGTACTGATATGCGAAAGCCAGGAAACACATTGGTTAATGAACTAGCCGCTGTGATATGACTGGACATATATTGAAACGTCCTATTGCCCAAATTAACAAATCAATCAATGAGCTTCTGAATGACTTACAGCGAGTCCATTTAAATTAGGGATGGCAACGATTAATCGGTTACCCGGTTAACCGTACGTTTTCCGATTAATCGGTTAGTAATTTCGGTAACCGAGTACTAGAAAGAAAAGATAAAACACAGTTGTGTTTCACCTTTTGTTCTTTTCAATTTGTCACACGTATCTGACATGAGAGGTTAATTATTCACACCTCGGTCGGCCAGTGTTTACATTACTGCGATAACAGCCGCACTCGATTTTATTGATGATCGTTTGTTTGTGTAATTGTCAATTAAAGGGACTGAATCCCATATGAGAAAAAAGCGAAAAAAAAAGAAAATTGTTAAAAATTGCTATTACCTTGATGTTTTTGCATGTAAGGCATTGAGATTTGACTGATGTACTACAATATATGCACACTATTAATATTGCGGAGATTTTTCGTTATTTTGCATTGTAAAATCTACTGGGTTAGTAACCCAGTAAATCTAAAAATATCGCTGTATATTTATCACGTTATCACTACAACCGAATTGACAATCTCCTTCCCCGAGTTGTTGTTCCTTACACTTACGCATACATGATTGTAATGAGTCGATAGTGTTAGAGAATGCCGAAATGAATCCACAAATTCAAATGAGCAAGAGGAAATTCCACGGTATTTTTAAACGGGAAAACACGGAGCGGACGTTATTTTAACTGCTTATTTCCTATGAAATAATGAAAACCAAGACTTGTAAGACCTTCTACAACATTCCGTTACATATATATAGACGTATTTTGGATTAATTAGAATAAGTATAAAATATAACGATTTTGGACCATTATGGTGTTCAGTCCCTTTAAAGGACGCTTTGTTTCTTTTTAAAAAGGTTTGATATCTAATAAAGGCAGAAATTATACGATAATGACTTATTAATTATATTCGGCGTTTGTTTTGATAATACAACTAATTGGAGTTAGTGTGATACATTTGAATTGTTATTTTTGTAAATTATTATTTACCAACACGATTGGAAGAGTAATTTGAAGTTTGTAACACATTTCCCCCTGAGTTGGTATTTAAAGATATGAAGCTATGTACCTTTTTCAATAAAGGCGAGGGTAAATAAACCCATATGATGATTACCTTTTTCATTCGACATATTATGAATCGTATAGCAGACACTTCATTAAAACAAGATCTACATAATATATTGCCATAATGCGGCCTGCTATATCCTTTGTCTGGAAGTATTTTAAACTCTGTGCTGATGATAACAAAGTAAAGTGCAGTTTGTGTGGTAATGAACTGTCTTGGACTGGTGGAACCAGTAACATGCGCAACCATATTCGACTAAAACAGTGGATATTTATTGTCTATGAATCTATACGGTTAACCGGGTAACCGGTTACAAAAGTGTACGAGTAACCGGTTAGTAATATCGGTAACCGTTGCCATCCCTAATTTAAATATATCATGTTAGTATATTGATAGGAAATATTGTCATAAGAAACGAGGCAAAAGACAAAAACAAGCAAGTAATGGAGATCTACAATTACTAAAGAAGTTGTCAAACCTAACCTACAACCATTTAATAGCCATTCTATGTAAGCATTTGCACTTCCATGGGAGTGTGGCACGCATGGTCACGGATTGTTTCAAACTTCATACATTTTCTCAACTTCATGGAATAAACCAAAAATGGCGAAAAGACATTGTTATGGGCATGGTTGCCATAGCAACCGGCTCATTCTTTTCATTCGACCCAATCGTTATGATTTGAATAGGAAATTCACTAAATATTCCAATCATTTTTTTAGTTGACGAAATGACGAAAAAATTATTTTTCTAAAAACTTTATTTCTGTATTTTAGATATTGAATCTGAACGTATTGAATGCAAATTAGACCCTATTTCAATTCTCCTGGCCATCAGTCATTCAGAAGAATTACATCAAGTTCGCCAATTCGTCAACTAGTCAATTCTTTTGACGAATTGACGAACAAAATATTCTTCTAGAAACTTTATTTCCGTCTTTTAGATAATGTATCTAGACGTATTGAAAGCTACTTTGACCCTATGTCAAATGTCATGGTCATTCGTCAATTTGGTTGAAGAATTGGCGAACAAAATAATAATCTGAAAACATTATTTTTGTCTTTTAGATAATGTATTGATTGCAAATAATACACCATTTCAAATTTCATGACGATCAGTCATTCAGAAGAGCTTCCTCAAGTTCGTCAATTCGTCAATTTTGTTGACGAATTGACGAAAAAAGTATGATTGTGTTTTCTGAGTCCTATGATTTAAACTAACTCCTGCGATGAAGAATCTAGTATAAACTGGAGAGGCAATCCCTTGTTTATTATATCATGGAATGCTCCTTTCTTTATATTGTTAGTACAATATAAATAAGACCAGTTATCAGAATAGCTATATACCTCAGCGAGCTTAATCAATGCCGCGACCTACCTTCGTAACTTTGCTTGCTGATTGTATTGCAACCAAATTACTCTTACGTAGTGGTAACAAGTTGAAGTTTATATTTGTTCAAATGGAGGTCTTTGCCAAACTTCACAGTTGTGTACATCTTGGTATCAGCAAAGGACGGGCCTTTATGTTCTCTTTACTAGCAGTAAACATCATTTGATATGTCAACCTTATTACAATGGGTTCATTATAAAAACAATACCAATTTCGTCTACGCTGTACGGATGTGAGCTATGGCATTCTATGTCTTCTTTAGATATCAAGAACGTTGCAAGCTTTGGTAATTATGTGGCAAAACAACACAACAAGTGCACTGTAGAACACGTACATATATGGTATAGGTCGGTATAACATACAATGGGAAATTGACAAACGCAAAACAACTTTCCTTCAAAGGCTGTGTAAAATGCCTACGAATTGTCCCACAAACCAGATGTTTACTTATCGTCTAAATTGGTTTAAAACAATTCAATTTACTCGACAATTTTCAATTTATTGAAAAAATACGGTTTTTACTACATACATTGTATGTGCACTCGTATCTTACTACTGGCACATTCCCTGAGAAAAAAAAAGGTTTTAGAGTCGTTGAACGGAAGTTTGAATGCGAGCGTCAGGAAAGAATGAACCTCCACCATGGCTTCGACCGTTTTGTGTCTGTTCACAAAAACAGCCTTCCATCGGTATTTTTAATATTTGTCAAAACGCGCAGAACTATGCATCATGCATGAAGTGCTATACCATTATTAGTTATTAGCAAACACTTAAGGGAAACTGTCAGTCAGTGTGTGTAATGCCAACATATTAATACAAATATCCAGGGACACTTAACATCCGTATGTGCTCATTTCTCAATTGAACGGAATTTATATTTTTGAAAACATCAGTTTTTACTGTACTAATGATAGCTATAAGCGTTGTTAAACTACAGAGCTTCGCTCAACAGTATGAGTGTATATGTGATAATTTCATGCGTGGACGCGCACCAGAATACATGTTCTAAATACAGATAGCCATCAACTAGAGCCCTGATGTTTTTCAAGAAATAAGACACAACGAAATATACGTTGACAAACATCAAGGCTCATTTTCATCTAAAATATGCATTTGGGGACCGTCCACCAATACGTGTGTTCTTCTAATTGCATGCGTGGACGTGTCACACAATACTTTTCCCCCATGCATAAAGCTATTAGCAAGAACCTGTGTATGAAGAGATTCAACTGAAGAAGAATATGCTGTGATGTTTGTCAACGTATATTTCGTTGTGTCTTATTTCTTAAAAAACATCAGGGCTCATGTTCATGCATGGTTTGCTTTACGGATCTGTTCACCAGTTCGTGTGTATGTGATAATTCCATACGTGAGTGCGCCTCAAAATAATGTTCCCAATGCAGAAAGTCATCAGCTAGAACCTGTATACGTCGAAGTCCAAAATTAGGACCGATTTTCATATAATATATTCATGTATCTTCCTTTCACCAGTATGAGTGTATATATGATAATTTCATGCGTGGACTAACCCCAGAATACATTTACCTCATACAGAAGGCCATCAACTTAAACCTAGGTATCTATCTTATCAACTGAACAAGAATGTGCTGTGATGTTTGTCAACATTTATTTTGGTGCGTTTTATACGTTGACAAACATCAGGGCTCATTTTCATTCCGGCATGATAGGCATTTGGGTATCTTCCGTCCACCACTACGCGTGAATATGAGTACATTTCATGCGTGGACAAGCCCTAGAATACACTTTCCCAACGAAGAAAGCTAAACCTCTGTAATTAGAGATAACACTTAAGTAGAATATGCTGTGATGTTTGTCAACGTTTATTTTGGAGTTGAAGAAGTGACGAACTTCACGAAGCTCTTTCGAATGACTGATGATCACGAAAAATGAGACAGGGCCTAATTTGCATTCAATACGTCCAGATACATTATCTTAAGGAAAGAAGTAAAGTTTTTAGAAAAAAAATGTTTACGTCAATCCATCAACCAAATGTACGCATTGACGAACTTGACGAATGACTGATCGCCATGAAATTTGACATAGGGTCAAAGTTGCATTCAATACGTCCAGATACATTATCTGAAAGACAGAAATAATGTTTTCAGATTTCTTTTTCTTTCTCGTTAAATCCTCAACCAAATTGGCGAACTTGACGAAGCTCTTCTGAAAGACTGATGGCCATGAAACATGAAATAGGGACTAATTTGCATTTAATACGTCCAGATACATTATCTAAAGGAAAGAAATAAAGTTTTTAGAAAAATATTTTTTTCCTCAATTTCGTCAACTAAATTGACGAGTTGACGAATTAACGAACTTGATGAAGCTCTTCTGATTGACTGATCGCTATGAAACATGAAATACGGCATAATTTGCATTCGATACGTCCAGATACATTATCTAAAGGAAAGAAATAAAGTTTTTAGAAATATATTTTGTTCATCAGTTTCGTCAATTAAATTGACGAGTTGACGAATTGACGAACTTGACGAGGCTCTTCTGATTGACTGATCGCCATGAAACATGAAATAGGGCCTAACTTAGAGTTAATACGTCCAGATACATTATCTTTAAGAAATAAATAAAGTTTTTAGAAAAAATGTCCCAGTTCGTCACTCGTCAACCTAACTTCACGGACCTAAATGCCCTGGACAATTTAAAATCAAAATCGTTCGACCACATTATGATCAAATTTTAAATATATTCATCATCATTTCCAATGTTTTAAATATTTCATTTGATAATTCTCGTATTTGGGATTATACATCCGGTCCCCATACTTTCCTATCCCAGTCGGAATAATCTGGAACCAGCCAATCGAGAACGGTTTCACGTCATTCCTCTTCATTTCTTTGCTGCATTCTGCAGCAATGTTTTTATATGTATTTGTGTAAGAGGTTACAAGTTGTATTCTAAATTCCTATTCAATGTACTGAATTTGTTCTAAAAAGGTTACATACACACGATTATGTTGTATTGATATTGCATTGGTTAAACATATATCACATTTACACGTTATTAAGAGTAAAAACTCTTTTTGTTTTCGCATACAATTCTCTCTTATCCATTTATACAGAAGGAAGTCCTTAACGAATAGTTCGACTGATGGTCCTAATCTATACGAGATTCCAAATCGGCGAGCGTTTGAGACGGAGCATGTTTACAATCAATAAAGGACTAGAGATGATCATGGACCTATATCTGATCACTTAAGAGGAACACCTGATATCGATTATAGAGTTTAAATAGTCAGTCCTGCATCTGAATTTGACTGCAAAAGTGTGTGTGTGGGGGGGGGGGGGTTGAGGGTGTGTTGGTTTGGTGGTGGATATGGGTGTGTGGGTGTGGGTGGGTGTGGGGTGTGTGTATGTGTGTGTGTTGTTGCAGTGAACCGCTTGACACTCGATGCAATCTTAAATCAGTCAAATGGTTGTCATTTTGTTTAATCTAAAATTTGGGTTGCTGAAAATAAAATATTCCAATCTTTAAATGCATGGTTGCTTTGCAAATACGGCTGCTATCAAGTTGAAACCGTTTTGAACTATTTGTCCGTAAGTCCTTCTAGCAGTCCGTCCATCACTTTTTAGTTTCCTCTCAATACAGGTCGAGTTACATAGCACCCATAGTCTTCAAACTTCAAAGGATAGTTTTTTTTTTTTTTTTTTTTTAAAGAAAATGCCCCCTATTATCTTTTAATTACACGGTCAAGGCCACAGAAACTCGTCTGTCACACTCCGGTTTCCTCTCTATAATATGACTTCCACCGTACCCAGATTTATCTTCGTTACTGAGTCAAATGTCAAAAGGATTTAACAGGTCAAATGTCAAGCTCACGGGGACTTGTAATTGTCAAATATATTTTAGCTTAATACCCTTTGACCAAGGGTCTTTAAACTTCATAATAATGATATGACTCAATGATATTATGACCACTACTGTTAGTGGGGTAATTCGGTCAAAGTTCAAGGTTTTTTGTGGCTTTCTCAAGAGATTTAAAAGACTGTTCCTTTCAAATGTGGCATACTGATATACATACTTCTTCAAGGTGTGATTTGTACGAAAATGTTAAAGCATTCTTAAATGTAGAAAGGTATTTAAGTTAAGACATTAAACCCTACTATAAACGTTCTATGTCACGTTTTAGAAGCTCAAGCCATACGCTTAACATTGAACTTGGTCGTCATTTTAATATTGAAAGAGAAAATCGAATTTGTGTTTATTGCTTCGTGCAAAAAGATGCCTTAGTGATCGAGGGTGAATTTTATGCCTTTTTTATTTGTAAAAAGTTTAAGACTTTAAGAGATTTGTATCTAAATACGTGGTGTAATTCTTTACCAAGCTTACAGAATTTGTATTGTTTTCTTCAAAATGAAAATCCAGTAGTATTAATACTTATGTTGTATGATGAAAAACTATGTATAGTTTAAGTCAATAAAATATCTATCTATCTATCTATTAAAAACATTAGCCCTTTATGTTTCAAATCTTTTTGAAGATATTTGATTGTGCACAATACTACCTTGTAAGTTAAATGTAATATAATATGTATGTATTGTGGACCAGAGGCATAATTACGCAAATAAACTATTGTATTGTAACATAATTGTAAATGCCAAAGTTGTTTCTGCTCAGAATATCAGGAACTCTTTGACCCAGAACTTAAAAACTTACTAGATGATTGAATCCGTGAATACCCTCTACTGTTTTGGGTTCACATGGTCAAAAGCCAATGTCTTATGGGCCGTCAAATTCAAATTAGTTTTATGATCGTACAATGGGGGTTACATACGCCTTTCCCCTCCCCCCCCCCCCCCCCCGCCCCCGAAACAAACATATAAGCATTATTTCGGGACTTGCGTACATGTTCCTCTGTATAGTTCATTGTCGGTCCATCAAGGATGTCACTGATTTAACAAGCATGAGTTCAATAGACGGCATGTAAGTTTAACCCTTTCATACATACGACAAGTATGAAGCAGACGGCTTTGCAAACGTCTAGATGTAAATATTTAACATCTCTATAATGAAAGTGTAATTATCGAATAGAGTTGAAAACATTGTGCCAAAAAGAGAACTCATATATGAGCAATTTATCCTTTTTGTACATTGTTTACTACAATCGTCTGCTGCAGAAGCGTCAGAAAGCGTCTGTTTGTGGGAAAGGATTACACGTTAAAACTAATTTAGCTCGGATTTCAAATTGATTTACTTGGTTTTCGTTAAAATGGTTTCAACCGCCTGCCTCTGTGGTGTAGTGGTATAGCGTCCGCCTCGGGTGCAGAAGATCATGGGTTCCATCCCAAGCCGTGTCATAGTAATGGCTGCCCTTATTGTCGCTCAGAGTTGCGGGGTTAGCATTATAACTGACTGGCTTGTGTCATGATACATGGACCAGTAGTACTGGTAACTTGCCGTGATATAACTGAAAAATTGTTGAAAGCGACATTTTAGGAGATGAGCTTTCGAAATAGGCAGTAATGCAACCTTTTGTTTTACGTTGTGATAGCTATCCGCTTCTATCATAGTATAAGAATGATGCCAATCTTTTCACAATTTCAAGTATGATATTGATTGCCATTTGAACACATAGAAATTCTATTTTTCGAACATTTGTATTTTGTTTTGTACTTTTATGCTCGTGTATGCCTTTAATGACCAGATATACCATGTCAAAAACAAAACACAAATATAAATACATATTTTACGATGAAATAAGTATCAACGGTTTCGATTGGCGGATCCGATATAGATAGCTTATGTAACAGTTAGACGTTCAGTGTAGGATTTGCAGCTCGAGGGTTGTAACGGTTTGTACAAGAGTTTAGAAAGGCTTTAATGTTATTGGTTGATTGGCTACCGTTTGCAACCGAACAATTCCATTGAACGCATGGGAAAGTAAGTGATTCTAGAGTTCGTGTGAAGAAACCATTACATGCATTGACATTAACATTTTGTTAAACGTGGATCTACCTAGTCACAGACAGATCCAGTGTTACAACATTTGCTGGTTTGTTTGAATGGTGTTGTACCAAACTTTTAACAGAATTTCATGCACATCACGGCGTTTTCTGGGTAAAATACAATTGCAGCTGGTAGCTTGAACCTGACAACGGTGCATGAGACGGCATGATACCGACGCAACCGTGAGAACTAAGAAATGAAGCAGCTATTACCATTTCAAGTCTTTGGTACGTCCAAACCGATGACCGAACACTTATCTCCCACTCTCAGTGGTTAATGTAACAACATCACAGCACGTTGTATGAAGTATGGGGACATGTTGTATCTGTCTTCCTTTTCCACATTCAACAAATATGCAGAGTGAAGACATCTATGTAACCAAATGTAAACATCTCTATCTATAGATGTATAATGATTTAATAAGGTTGACAACATTTTGGCACAAGTAGAAAAGGCTAAATATGAGCGCTTTCTCTTTTTAGTGTAACATTGTTTTTAAAACTCGTTTGATGAGGTTCGCTTGTGTAATGTGGCGTTCACACAGTGACGAGTAATGCTCCCGTTTGAGATCAGACAGCGCTACGGCACGAAAAGTGAGAAAGTCGGATTTCTATCCTCAATGATCTGGAATGTCCTACAATTGTATGAACGCAGTCGTATACGTTCGTAACAGAGTCCTATGGATCGGGAATGGTCAGCATAGCACTCGCAACAGTTAGGTGTGCCTCTTAACATTCGGGAAACTCAGCCGATTTTGTCTAATCGGATTACAATCGTGACTATGTCGTGACAGATTCTGTTTTATCGGATCAAAATTGTAACAATGTCCTATGTTGTCTGGACGGTGTCTAAACGGTATCCTGTGGAACGGGCATAATCTGGAGTAATATTTTATTGCCGTTTCTTACCGATACCCTATTGCCGATACCCTCTTGCCGAATCCGTTCCGGAACAGTCCCGTAATAAATACGAAATTCGGCAATAATACCCGCCACAGATTCACGACAATTAAAGAACATGATACGACTGAGTCCAGGCAGAGCCGTTTGCAATTTGGTACACAGTAGAATGTGATAGGATTGCGTTCCGACAGTTGCCCGACCATGGTTCCAGAAATTAAACACATAACAATGCATTTTTAGGCGATGACCCGCGGCCAATCAAGCGTGTAATTAACACCGCGGTATCAACCTTGAGATAAACAAGGTCGTTAACGGGCACGTGCTTTTATGCTCATACGCGTTTAGAAGACGTATTTCTTTTTTATCTAGTTGCAAAATGACAAATAGCCATTTTCTGTCGCCAAATTAAGAAAATAATCGCTTATTGGCGACAGTGGCGACGTACAGTGCAAGCCCTGTCACTGGAAAACACCGGGGTCCGGGGAAGATGGTGATGTCAGACAAAAATCCCGCCGCATTTTTTAAATGCTCGTAAAACGAGCTTGTATCAATGTTTTCCGAAACGTCGGAGGTACTTTTTTATTTAAATAATTTCCAGAATTCCCATGGTTTCTTATTTTTTAATTCTTGTAAAGATCGAGCAAAATTAATGTTATAATTTCGCTTTGTATATTTGCAGAATCTTTTGTATTCTTTACGTTTAGATAAGAAATGATATGTATTATCGTCAGTTTTTTTAAATTATATACACACGTTTGTTGGAAATTATATTTTTTATTTTTACATTCGGCGTCGAACCATTTTTTATGTTCATTGCATGCGTTTTGAAATTGTGTTTGGTTATTTGAGGTGTAGGTTTGTTTAAAATAAGTATCTCCGCTTTTATTTAAGTAACTTTTGACTAAAACATCTGGGTCACAGTTATTTGATATGCTTTCTTGTAGGTCTGTATATAGTGAATTAATATTGCTATTTATATCGTTTAAAAATCTCTCTTTGTATTCATTTCTCCATTTAAATACGATACGTGTTAGTGTGGGCGCGTCATAATTTAATGCGTGGATGTCTAGGCTAAATGATAATGGTGAGTGATTCGAGTGGAAATCATTCACGCGGAAATAATGTAAACAGTTAAATGAATCCTGATTAGTAATGAGGTAGTCAACACTACCTTCTCCGTTGTATGTGAAGCATGTCATCTTACCAACCCCAGCATCATCCCCAAAGTCAATGAATAGCTTATCAACGCAAATGTTGGCGATTTTAACTTCACCTCTGGCTTTGATCATTATTTGGTAATTTCTTCTTTTGTCCGAGTGTTTTTAAAAGTTTTCTGCTGCTTATGTGCTAAAATGCGTCTACAAGTGGGAAAGGCTTAATTAAATAGTTAATATAAGATTTAAAGAAGATAAAACAAAAGTCCATGATGTGTTATACCATGTCATATCAATTTCAAACATACTACATGTATCTGGGCTACTTATACTAACCAACAACTGATATAGTTTTGTCTCTCATCAATGTATAACTGAGGGGACACTTATCCTGTGATAGTCAAGCTTTTTTAGTGTTGTGGACAAACATTCGCCTACTGTTCTGAAGGTCCAGGGTTCTAGTCCTGGTCAGGTAATTTGCATTATGATATGCTCAGATACTTTCAAACTAGTTGATCCTCAGTGGTGAAGTGGTAGATTGTCTGTCTCGGGTGAGGGAGGTCACATGTTTAATCCCCGGCTGGCTCATACTAAAGATTTTTAAAAAAGAGTAATAGATGACCTACTTGGCACTCAGGGTTGCGGGGTTAGCATCCCTCCTTCTCGCTTCTTGGGGCTCAGGATTGTGGGATTGCACATACAAACGCTTTCTGACGCCTCTGCAGCAGACAACTATTGGACACAATTTGACACCAGGAGAAATTGCTCAAATCGAGTAAATTCATCTTCTGCCACAATGTTTTTAACTGTATTCAATACTTATACTTTGATTCATAGGGATTTTCAACATTTGTGCAAAAATGGTATCAAAGTCGTCTGCTGCAGGTTTCTTGTATGTGGGAAAGGGTTAAGACTGACGCCCTGGTGTTAGGATAAATGGACAACTTAAGTTAATTGCATATGGTAAAGGGTTAACTGATTATCCTGATGTTGGCGTTTCTCTTAGCACATTTGATAAACACAAAATTGACTTATTGTGTGACCTAGTTATCACAGTTGTTATGAAACTTTACTTTAAAGCAGACTGGACCAACAACGGTTGGAGATGAATGGAGTGATAACGACTTAATGCACCATATTGGAGCTTCTATAGAACAGGCATTAGGAAACAACTTGTAAACCCTTTCTCATAGCAATTTTTCAAAAAAATCCTAGATGCGTTCAAAGTCCTCGGCTGCAGATTTTTTGTTTGTGGGACTTGGTTAAAATGTCTGAGAATGTTTTAATTCTTTACTGTTTACCTGATATCAAAATGTGCATTCAAACATTTTATCTATGGTTTCGGGTTTTGTGTGGCATAACACTAGTAAATATGCTTTCTTTTACCCCACATTTTATAGAGTTTGAATTTGACTGAAGTAGATTATGTTAGAGAACATTTCTGGTGTAAGAATACTTCCTCGTACAACTGTCCCTTGTGCGTATGAATTTTTATTCTTCTGCAGCAGATGTTAGATAACATTCTGGGCAAAAAATGACTTTTTAGTTCAACTTAGCCCAATGGGCCTGAAAGAAAGCTATTATGATATGTCTCTGACATTGCCTTAAAAGAAGCTATTATGATATGTGTCTGACATTTCCTGAAAGGAAGCTATTATGATATGTCTCTGACATTGCCTTAAAAGAAGCTATTATGATATGTGTCTGACATTTCCTGAAAGGAAGCTGTTATGATATGTCTCTGACATTTCCTGAAAGGAAGCTTTCATGATATGTATCTGACATTTCCTGAACGGAAGCTATTATGATATGTCTCTGACATCTTCTGAAAGGAAGTTATTATGAGATGTGTCTGACATTACCTGAAAGGAAGCTATTATGATATGTATCTGACATTTCCTGAACGGAAGCTATTATGATGTGTTTCTGACATTTCCTGAAAGGAAGCTATTATGATATGTCTCTGACATTTCCTGAAAGGAAGCTATTATGATATGTGTCTGATATTTCCTGAAAGGAAACTATTATGATATGTCTCTGACATTGCCTGAAAGGAAGTTATTATGATATGTCTCTGACATGGAGCATATTTTCAGAACATTGATTTTTGAGTTCATTACTTTTGTCACTGATTTCTTCAATCATACATTTCCATGAAACAAATAATGCCTCTTTGGCGCCACGCGCTATAGTAACAGTATTACACTAATGTACTGATTTTGTTGGGGAAAACTTACTAGCATTACTGTTAAATTGTGGAGAGAAAAAACACCTGTGATATGACTGATATATACTACCGAAAGCAGTTTCAAACATCATATAAACAAATTAGACACTTGTTTATGCCTATGCAGCAGACATTGAGTTAAAAATGAGAAATTGCTTATAATGAGCAATTTCTCCATTGCCCCAATGTGTTTATCTCTGTTTAATTATCATTCTTTCATTGGCAGAGTTATTTCACATTGTTTGTCGAGATGTTTTCACAGTCATCTGCTGCAGATTGGTTCCACTTTGTATGTGGGAAAGGGTTAATTGTATGCCACACATGTTGGTTCATACATTCTTGTATTATTCCAGTAAAGAATATATAACCCAGGATACTCCCGGAATGGTGATGAACAAACTAGAAAAGAAAGGGTACAACTTGATGTCCTCTTGTGTAATTGGCCAGACTTGTGTATGGCATTTACAAAGACGCAAAAACGCAATAAGACTGTGAAAGTGCAAAGAAAGAATGAATTACAAATTGTTCTTTACATTAACACTTTCCCACATATATCAAGTCTACAGCAGACGACTTTGAAAACGTTTTATGAAAAGTTATGAAAAATCTCTGTAAAAGAAAGTGTAAATGTTTTCAAAAATCGTCTGCTGCAGTGGCGTCAGAAAGCGTCTACTTGTGGGAAAGGGTTAACCAGGTATTGAAGTTCTACTTACCACTTTTCAATTAACCCTTTCCCACATACAGACGCTTGCTGACGCCTCTGCAGAAGACGACTTTTTAAAAGACTGTGACAAAAGGTGAAATTGCTCAAAATTAGCAATTTCTTCTTTTGCCAGTGTTTTTAACTTAATTCAATTATTGAATTAGAATTTTTATAAAGATTTTTCACAATTTTGCAAATACTTTTCAAAGTCGTATGCTGCTGATTTGCTGTATGTGGGAAAGGGTTAAGACAACGCCTGAAATCATTCCTTTTCCTGATACAATCAACATTTGAATCCTTTGCATCAGACGAGAAAGTTCTCCTTTTTTACCTTGACTTTTTCTTCTCGATACTCTATTAAAATGAATTGAACTCTCTTTTGATGTTTAATTTTAATCAACATATGTTATCGTGACCAATCTTAAAATTGTATATCACAAAAATGATTAACCCTTTCCTTTACGACATACAACAAATTTACAGCAGACGATTTTAAAAACATTTAGTAAAATTGTCTTTAAATAAAGATTAAAGTTGAAAAAGTGTGGCAAAAAAGAGAAATTACTCATTGTGAGTGATTTCTCCTTTTTCCACAATTTTTTAAGTCATCTGTTGCAGAGTCTGAATGTGGGAAAGGGAATACAGAGATGTAGTTGTAGAGCGCCAACCCTCTCATAGCAAAGGTTCTGGGTTCGAGTCCCTAGATGTGCAGGGTTTTTCCACACAAATGGCGGGAGTACTGGTTAAGTCTCTAGAAAGCAGACACGGAGCACGATTAATATAAGCGGAAAGCTTGTATCGCAATCAACGTAAAGTAAATAAGTTGAATTAACCCTTTCCCTCATATAAACGCTTTTGGACGCCTCTGCAGCAGACGGCTTTTTGAAAACATAGTGACAAAAGAAGAAATTGCACAAAACGTGCAATTCCTCCTTTTGCCACAATGTTTTCCACTTTTTGTCATAGGTTATCCATTCAATTATGGAGATTTTCTATGTTTTGACAAAATACTCTCACAGTCGTCTGCTGCAGAATTGTCGTATGAGGGAAAGGGTTAAAGGGAATGAAATGTATCGACAGACTCTGTACACATCCAGAAGTTGAACTTTACACTTGGAGTGTTGCAGTTGTTATTTAACTCTTTACTACATGTACATACAACAATTCTGCAGCAGACGACGTTGTAAACATATTGACAAAAATATGAAAAATCTCCATAAATGAGAGTTTAATTATATAAAAGAGTTAAAAACATTTGTGCAAAAGGAGAAATTGCTCGTTTTAAGCAATTTCTTCTTTTGCCATAATGTTTTAAAAAAGTCGTCTGCTGCAGAGGCGTCAGAAAGCGTTTATATGTGGGTAAGGGCTAGCTTACCACATGCATTGCAATCTGTACCAGACACATTTTGAAGACAATTTTGAAAAAGGAGAAATTGTACCTTATGAGCAATTTCTTTGTTTGATAAGTGTTTTTAAACTCTATTCAATAATATATAATTTATAGAGATTTTCCATAATTTTGCCTAGATGTTAGCAAAGCCATCTGTTGCAGATTTGTTGTATGAGGGAAAGGTTCATATTTCCTTATCTAGGTTATTGAAATGCTGATTATAAAATCATTAAACTTCTGCTATCTTAAAAAGGTATTGGTATCTAGGATAAAATGAGATAATTGACTATGCACAATGCTCAAACGTAATGCTCAAACATTCATTTGGCCAGAATAATTTTTAGCTCACATGAACAGGAAGTACTGGGTGAGCTATTGTGATCACTCACCGTCCATCGACGTCGTTGTTGTCGGTCTTAGTATGTGAATAGTAAAACACTTTAAAAATCTTCTTGTACAAAAGTAGTGACCGAATTTTTAAAGAAATATGGCACTCATGTTCCTTGGGTGACCCTCTACCAAGATTGTTCAAATTATTCTGATCCGTTGCTGAACATGGCCACCAGGGGATGGGGCTTGATTTCCTTATATATATATATATATATATATATATATATATATATATGTCCAATAAATACTATTTAAATTATGTTCAATCAGATAAGCGATACAGGACCATCATGGCCTTTCGTGTGTTAATGGAACCCTTTCCCACATACAACAAATGTGCAGCAGACCACTTTAAAACACCCGTTTATGTTTAAATGTCAAGGAAGGAAAGTCAATACTAAAATCGGGGTTCAAAAGAGTTTTGAAAGCGGCGTAAAACACCAAACTGACAAACAATTACCTTAATCCTTTTCTTGATCATTTTTAGCTCGATTTTTCGAAGAAACGGCTAGCTATCCTACTCACCTCGGCGTCGGCGTCAGCGTTTGTGTCACACATTGGTTAAGTTTTTTGTACAAATTCACTTTTTTGTCAAAACCATTACAGATATTGCTTTGAAACTTACAACACTTATTTACCATCAATACCTCCATCAACAGACAAGAGTACATAACTCTGTCAAGGTTTTAGTAAGAATTATGGCCTACCAATTCACTTTTTTTCAAAACCATTACAGATATTGTTTCGAATCTTATAACACTTTTTCATTATCATTACCTCCATCAACAGACAAGAGTACATAACTCTGTCAAGGTTTGTAAGAATTATGACCCTTTTTCGACTTTTGGTTAAGTTTTTCGTACCACCCCACTTTTTTCAAAACCATTAAAGATATAGCTTATACACTTACAATACTTATTGACCATCATTACCTCCATCAACAGAAAAGATTACACAACTCTGTCAATGTTTTTTTAAGAATTATGGGCCTTTTTCGATTTAGAATTTTGGTTAAGTTATTCATACCAAATCAAAGTTTTTCAAAACAATTAGAGATAAAGCTTAAACACTTACAAAAAACCTTTTTACCATCATTACCTCCACCATCAGCCAAGAGTGCATAATTCAGTAAAGGTTTTTGTAAGAATTTTTACCCTTTTTCGACTTATAAAATACTTGGCTTATAAGTAATATGATAAAGTACTTGATCATGTTTTCTGTACCACCCAAACAAGTTTTGTTTTATTGGCAAGCATAAAAAGGTCGAGCGCTGTCCTCCGACAGCTCTTGTTTATTGACCCAGTAGCGGACGAAGTTAAAACATTATGAGAAACATCATCATGTTTATTTGATACATACATGTATATATTTCAAAAAATATACTAGTCGAATATTTGTCAATATTTAAAAGGATTGTTCATCGTTTGCCATTCATATTTTGGAATATGTTTAAACCTTTCCAAAGTACAAACGCATCTGCAGCAGACGACTTTGGCAAAAGGAGAACTTGCTCGTAATGAACTGACACATAATGAGCATTTTCTCCCTTTTTCCCTTAATGTTTTCACAATGTTTTCAGTCGCTTCCTGAAAAGGTTTCAAATTGCAAATGTCGTCTGTATAATCCATATATAGGGTTGAAAAGTCGAGATAAAGGAACGAATCAGGATGTAAAACCTATCAGAGATAACACCCGAGGATAAAGAGTGTAAACATTAAACTTGATTGTGCCGTCTATTTATATAGCTGGATTCATGTTTTGATCGACACACGTTGGATATATTTAAAGACAGGAATGAAAGAGACACCATGATCAGGATATATTCTGTCCTCCTAGTCGTTATTTCAGGTGTGTACATTTTGTAGTTACTGCTATTATTTTAGTGTTGTTCACTAGTTTTACATTCTTTTTGTACAATGCTCGCTTTCAATTCATATTTATTCACATGTAACCCACCTTTCCCATTAACAGCAAATTTGCAGCAGACGACTTTGAAAACCTCTAAAATCACCATAAATGAGAGTTTCACTATTAAAAATAGTTGAAAACATTGTGGAAAAAGGAGAAATTGCTCGTTTTTAGCAATTTCTCTTTTGTCACAATGTTTTCAAAAGATGTCTACTTCAGAGGCATCAGAAAGTTTCTATATGTGAGAAAGGGCTAACCATTACTGAACGAATTTCAAAATAAAACACATGTAAGAAACCTTGATTTATATCATATTGCCGTTTTATTGCAATAACCATTTTAATCAAATGAGTAACTCCAATAAACGAAGAAGTCAATGACTTAAATCTGCTCTGTTATAATATTAATTTTTAAAGCTGCTTTTGTAAGATAAGCATAACAATATGTTATTTTATCATAAAAACATTTATATGAGATATGATGAAATATTTTGAAAAAAATCAATCTCTCTTTTGTTCTTCTGCGATATCTGTATGAATGTTCATATTTTTTAACCAAACATTTAATTTAACAAACGATCATTTATTAATATGAATTGATTGATATTTTACCAGCGATTCAAATACGTGTACTCGAAGGAAATGCAGTTACAACAGTGATTGGAAGTTTTGAAGAACTAACACGCACCTGCAAACAATTTGCAACGCCGCAGCTATGGTTCTCACCAACGAACGACACTATCGAATTGGACGGGAATACCGAGTTTCCTTTGTTAAATGATGGCGAAGCTGCTTTGGTTGGATATGCAAAGGATTATGTGTTGATAGAACTGATCGGTATGAATATATACATTTATTTCACCTCCCACTAGAAACTGGCCTTTTCATTGGACAAGAGAAGTCACGTGGTGACCCACTATTTTTCTATAGTGGGTCAGTAAATTTCTATAGTGGGTCAGTAGTCGACAAAATGGCCGCCATTCATCCATTCTTCCTTTAAAATCACCTTTTTCTATCCCAAAATGACGTAAATCACTAACAATATTACAACTGTAAATTGTATTTTTAAGGAATGGAGAGCCTTTTTTTCGTTTTTATGGGGTATGAACAAAAAAACCTGATCACTCTCTATATGAAATCGCGAAGCAAAAGTGATGAACACAAAAAAAACTAAAATATATGAAAATGAACACAATATTTTTTCCGTAGAGGGTTAGTAACAGACTAAATAACTGATTTATTTCATCAACCACCTTTCATGACCAAGTTTCATTTCATTATTAAAGTGGGTTTAATACTAGGAATTTTAAAAATATTGGGACCGAATACTAGGAAAATGACGTCACGTCAGCGGTTTTTGACGTCATAACGCTAGTCATTTGGCGCCAAAACCCGTAAATTTCTTCTAGACATATTGTAAACGTTAATGTTAATGAAACAATATCAATTTGCTTTGCTCATGAAAGGTGGTCGATGAAATAAATCAATTATTGGGTTTGTTACTGACCCACTACGGAAATATAGGGGGTCTGTAGGATTAATAGGGGGACTCGGCTATCGCCTCGCCCCCTATTAATCCTACAGACCCCCTATATTTCCGTAGTGGGTCAATAACAAACCCAATAACTAATAATATGTAATCTTTTCCAATATACAACACATATGCAGTATGAAAAAGTATGAAAAATCCTCTTTAAATGAAAGGATATTTATAAAATAGCTGAAAACATTTTGAGAAATTGCCACAATGTTTTCAAAAGCCGTCTGCTATATACGCGCCAGAATATGGGAAAAGTACGGTGGCACAGAGGTGACATGTGTATGTTTTTATTTATCTCGTGCGCACGATATACTATGTCGTGCGCACGAGTTACTATGTCGTGCGCACGAGTTACTAAGTCGTGCGCACGAGATACTAAGTCGTGCGCACGAGTTACTATGTCACCTCTGTGCCACCGTAGAAAAGGTTTAAGAGTATTAATACAACGTTTAAAACATAAGTGAAGACATTTAATATCAGCCGTTCCACGAAAAAAACCCGGATCAGCCTAAGCATGCCGCGCAGGCTAACCCGAACAGACACTTTTCATCTCCTGTGAATTTTTCTGTTTCATGAATCATTTCTCTATACCTCCATCCTCCTGAGACGGAATGTATAGGCCCGGATTAACCAGGGGTTGTGATTTTGAACCACAGATCGGCCAACATTGTTTCCGTCGTTTGACAAAAGTTATTTTGACAAGCGCCATTCGTCTTCCACCAATGGGTTAACAGTCTATGTGGAAAAGCGGCCAGTTGCTTGGAAGGATTGTTGTGTGGATTACTGGTGTGAGAAAGCCAGGAAACACATGAATATGTGAACTGGCCGTCGTGATATGACTGAACAATTGTTGAAAACAGCGTTAAACGTCCAATCAATCAATCGATTTTTTCAAAGTCCAGTATTTTGAGTTTAACTTTCATTCCGTTTTACTAGACGTAATATTAACAAATTGTAAGAGTTTTTCACAAACAAATATAATAATGACATGTTACCGTGTTTACTATCAGTTTCGTGCTTTATCATCCTTATTATAAGAATTAATTTCTTTTAGTGCGTCTTTTAAATATTTCATGGGCAATAACATTTATATAAAATGGAAAAAATGCTTAAAAGACTGCAGAGTCTATCACGAGAAGTTTAAACCGTTTTAGGTCCGTTTTAATATTAATAAAACCTACAAACACGTTTTGACTTATCTACAGCATATTAATTATAAAAAGATTGTGACAAAAGGAGAATCTGCTCATAATGAGCAATTTCTCCTTTTCAATAATTAAAGATTTATTTAAAGAATAACTTTTTTTTGTTTTGCATATATGCTTTCTAAATCGTCTGCTGTAAGTGCATGCACATTTCAAATTTCTAATTAATAAAATACGTATCAATCTCCCTTGTGCACGTTTACTTATAAAACAGGATTATATAGACTCAATCATTGAATGTTTGTATCTTTACGATATTTCAGGTTGTGCTAAAGTATCAGATATATCTAGGCCCAACCAACCCATAACACAGCTGTACGAGCCGGCAATCTGTTACACAATTTGTGGAACGAATAAAGTATTTGCCGTAATGAAAACGGTAACAATTATTTTCAATTACATTTATCAAAGCAAGGTGCAAAAATCGAGTTATGCTACTGTTCTCAATGTTTCATTTCAAGGAATACATATTAAGCTTAACTATTCATAATTTTAACAGGGTTTGAAGACATTAATTAATGTAGTACATTTATGAATACTTGGCTTATTATCGAAACGGACTGTGATGATAAAAATATAATTTAATACGAATACAATAACTTATCATTGATATTTATTATCAGACCGAAAAATTGAGAGTTTCTTTTCACATGTTTGTACGACGTCGGGATTTCAAGCATTCAATGCAAAGGTCATTGAAGCAATTAGGAATGTCCTCTAACAGATATATGAAACACATATTTGAATGGGCTAAACGTAGAGGAAATAACTCTTGTAAGAACTGGGTTTTCACAGTCAAAAAACAGTTTGATAGTTTACAACTTAACACAATTTTTGATATGTATACTAACGTAAACAAAAGTAAATTTATTAGTGTTGTATATGAAAAGATGATGTCTGTACATGTTGCGGAGTGGAAAGCAAACGTTAGTCGAACTAATGCTATACGTGGTAATGGACGTAACAAATTGAGAACGTATTGTCTATTTAAATTTGATTACGAGGTAGAAAGTTATTGTACAATATCTCTACCAGTTGCTCATAGATCAACATTTGCAAAATTCCGATGCGGCGTAGCCCCTCTTAAAATTGAGACTGGTCGGTATGAGGGTTTAGTTGAGAATGAACGGCTTTACCCGTTTTGTAGTAACGATAAAGAAGATGAATGTCATGTTATTTTGAAATGTGCTATGTATGAAGATATTAGGAAAGATTTAATACTTAAGGCTGTAAGCCTAGACGCTAATTTTCAATACATTGATGACTTTAATAAAATGAAATTTCTCTTTTCCAATTATGATTTGATAAGGCTATATGCCAAAACCTGTTTTAAAATACTACAAGAACGTAACAATATTTTAAATATAAATAATGTAAATAATTATCTTAAAATGTGATACAAACGTTTTATATAATGTTGAGAACTCGGTGATAATCAGGTCATGCTAGATCTGATCTGGGACGATAACTAATCTTTTAAGCTATTTGTTTAAAAATTGCTTTTCGATATATACAGCGGTGCTTTTGAATTTATTTTTCTCTTCACGGTTTAAAACATTATTTTAACACATTTCTAGGCCTAGAGTCAAGATTAGCGCCGGTTTCTCAACTTTTAATGTGTATATAATGATATACTATACTGCTTTTTTAAATATTATGCATAAAAAATCTGCGATAGATGTATTTATTTTGTGTCAATTAGTTTTAATTATACAGTCTCCTGTAATTCTAATATTGAATGGCTATGTACATTGAATGTGTTATTTTATGTGATGGTACATTTAGTAAATTTAAGCTCTGTAATTTCTATGTTTTATAGTGAACGAAAGGAAATGTTTTTCCAACATACAACAAATCTGAAGCAAACGAATGTAATAACATACAGACATAAATATGGAAAATCCTCATATACAAGGGCGTAATTATCTAGTTGAAAACATTATGGCAAATTGGGAAATTTTTCACTAAGGGCAATTTTTAACGAATTATTTTTTCTCAAAAGATATATGAGTTTAAGCGATTGCTATGAGATTTGACCTTTACAATTCCGCGTTCCGTTAAACTACACCTTTGCTGAAAATAGTCTTAGTATTTTTTCCGATATTGCATCATTTTTATGTGTTATTTCTGTGAAGTGAAGTCATATTTAAACTATCGAATCAACACAGAGAATCAATTTTCAAGAGAATATCAAATTGATAATAAAGGCATATATTTCATGTGTCTTAAGGCATGTATGAATTTTGAGTTGTACGCCCATTGACTAGTGAGTGACGTAGTTAACAGGTGCCCATTATGTAACGCTAGCAAAAACCTGACCTTCGACCCAACGCTGTAGAGCAATGTATCTGCAGAGCTCCAAATAAGGTGCGTGAATACATGATCACGCATTGAAATGCAGGAAAATCGAATGAAAATAGTTGCTGAATGTATCATGCATTTAAACCCGGAATAACGAATATAAAACATTTTCTGTGCGTCGTTTTAATCGTAAGACAAAAGGAAAGTGCCGCATTTTCCAGAGATATCCCGATCGTTAAAATCGCGGTCGAATACATTACCTTAACACCGTATGTAATTCACCTTGATTAATTTGACACTTCACCGGTATGTGCAGTTCTTACGGAACGACGAGTTCTCACGCTTCTGAATTGATACACAAATAATGTCTGCTCCAAGCGAAAAAGATCCGTCTGCACAACCAATTAAACCTGGTTCGTTATTAAAATATATCAAAATGGAAGAACTGCTGAGTTCCGCAATAGCAGAATACGTTTTTAATAATTGAATCGATGACGTGGTAAATAAACAACAGCCAATTTAAAGAAAACATCATGAAAAAGTTTCCCCCAAAACAAAGAACTAATAACACAAAGACCTAATGACACATGTTTGTGTTATTAGGTCTTTGCCCAAAACGATCGATCTTTGGATACGGGAGTTCCCGTAGTTGATTTTGACTAATGAAGTTATGTATTTTGTCTTTTCTTCCCTAATTATACACAATGTGTCCCTCAAATAATAAAGTTCATCAAGATTAAGTGATTTACCAATATTATTTAATATTTAATTCGCATACCAATAAATAATTCTGGAGACCTGACTTTAACCCATCGGAAGGGTCTGTTAGGTGTGTTCAAATAAGAATAGAGCTGTTTAACAATAGGTTAAAAAACATTAAAAATTACCTTTAGTAATGCAAGCATTTTGGACAAATTTGAAGTTGTACAAACAATAGATTTCATTATATAATGACGTTGCATATGGAATAGACCCCCAAAACCAGGGACGTAGATAAATCTACGTCCCTGTCAAAACAAATCACAATAGTTCACACTATGAGGCGATCAAACATAAGCCTTTTGAAATACTTACAGACACAAAATCCATTTGATATGAGTCTAGAAAGTAACTTATTTTGTCTTGAAATGCAGTGTATACTTTTAATTAGTTAAAGGGAGGTAATTAAACAAGATTTATAAACATTTCTAGAAAAAGACTTATTTTGTCTTGAAATGCATTGTATACTTAAGTAGTTAAAGGGAGGTAATTAAACAAGATTTATGAACATGAACAAAATGTTTATTAAAGTAAATTGTAAATTAAAAATAGTGCAGTACAAGGAACAATTTTTCTCTTTCTAATAATGCTTCCTGCTGCAGTATCATCAACATGTTGTCATTATGAGGAGCATTTCTCTCTTTTAATATTACTCTTTTGTGTTCATGGATACACAGCAAGTGTATATTGTTAAGAGTTTTTAGTTTACTGTTTAAACTGTTACATGAATACATAGTCACTGGAATGCCTATTTGAGTTTTGAAGCATAATACATAAGTTAAAAATATGTTGACCTTCCTTATGTTGGTGTGATGGGCTTCCTGTAGTGATTCACTCTTTAATAATTAGTTTAGGGAGTGAAACATATTTGACCCAAGTAATTATCTAGAGCTCTGTATCACAGAGATGCCAACATATTTGTGGATGTATCGTTGTGCATTTTTATTTGTTTCCTTAAGATGATAGTAGTTAAATAAAATGACAAATAACACTTAAACAGGTAAATCTCACTGTTTTGTCTACGTCTATTTGTGGGAAAGGGTTAAGTATGCTTGTCATTATCTATTTTTGTTACCATCTGCAACATGTTTGTCATGATGCATTTGATTTATCAGGGATCAGCAAATCATATATTCATACCATTACAGTATTGGGACACTTATAACATATTTATATATTTATACTTTTCATATTTTAAACATAAAATTGTTTGTAGAATATTTTTGCACAGTTCAGATATTAAAGCCTTTACCCCACGTAGATGCTTTCTGATGACATTGCTGCAGAAATCTTTAGAACACATTTTGACTGAAGTAGGACTTGCTCAATTCAAGCAATTCAAATTTTCCGATAATATTTTCTTCCCCTTTTCCATGTATTATACTTCCATTTATAGAGATTTTTATATTTGTTTGCAAACATATGTTCAAAGTCGTTTGCTGCAGATGTGTTGTATGTGGGAAAGGGTTAATTAACAAACCATGAAACAAGCTTTAAAAAAATGAAGCAAAATTAGATTTTGTGATTTTAAGTTTTTACTCAAAGGGTAAAGTAAGATATGTGATGAAAAAAACATAGTATGCGACAGTGCGACTAGTATATTTTACTCGTTATGATACTACATTATGCATGTTTATTTTTTTAAATAAATCCTGTTTTACCCATGCATTTTTCACAATTAATCGGTATACACTCAGTATATAACAGTATATATTGAACATTTCCACTTGTGAAAATATTATGTTATCAAAGGAAAACTAGCTCATAATGAGCTATTCTCCATTTGCCACAATGTATTGATCAACATACAAGTTCCCCAGTAATTAAAATCTTAAGACAGTTTGACTATTAACATGAAACTATTAGCAAATAATCACACATTAAGAAAGTCTGCCCACAAAACCTGTCAATTGATGAAGATATCTCTTTTAAAATATATAGGTCAAAGATTATTTATATTCATGAACTAGACTAGATTATCTAACAAGAGTTGTCCGCAAGACAGCATGCTCGACTATTTGGCCATTTGATACTAGAGACAACAGTTGTTACTGAGATAGTGGCTTGAAAGTATAGAACTATAAATCAAGTTGGATATAAGTCTTGTTTGAATAGCATCTGCTGTTTGTGGGAAAAGGCCTAGCATGCAAAACTTCAACCCAAAATTGTAACTTCACAAAGGGCCATAATATATAATAAATTCAGTCAGGAGTTACCTTATCTGATTGTTTGATACCTTTAAAGACTATATTGAAGCTTTAAACCAATCTCTGAGTGGTTACTGAGATATATTCATGAAAGTACCTTGCATGCAAAACTGTAACCAGAATTTCTAAGTAAAAAAAGGGGCCAGAATTTGCCTTATATGCTGGAAAGAGTTATCAAACTTGATTGTTTATATAGGTGCGATGGTAAGGAATGGTTGTATAAAGTTGCAATGCAATGCATCAAGTAGATACTAAGATATGGACTCTTAATGTTGTTGCATGTAAAACTTTAACCAGAATTTCAAAGTAAAAAAGGGCCAGAATTTGCATTATATGCTGGAAAGAGTTATCTAAGTTGATTGTTTATATAGGTGTGATGGTTGGAAAGGGTCGTATAAAGTGTCAATGCAATGCTTCAAGTAGTTACTAGGTTATGGACTTTCAATGTTGTTGCACAAAAAACTTTAACCAGAATTACTAAATTATAAAAGGGCTATAACTTGCAGTAAATGCAGGATATAGTAATCTTACTTGATAATATACATAGGCGTGATGGTTGGAAAGCGTTGTATAAAGTGACGTTTCAAAGCAATAGCATCAGTGGGTTTTGAGAAAAAGCCTTGCATGCAAAACTTTAACTAAAATGTCTAAGGCGCATAATTGTGTCAAAATATGATATAGAGTTATAGGACTTGTCCTGCAAGGTCATTTGACGATGTCCAATAAGTATGTGAAGTTTCAAAGTTAAACAAAGGTTGCACCGTCAACGCCAACGCCAACGCCGACGCACACCTGACTATTATAGCTCTCATATTCTTCGAATAGTCGAGCTAAAAAAAACTACTAAGTAAAAAAAAAAAACATGATCAAATGCAATTATTAATTACATTTAAAAAAAAATAAGTTACCAGTACTTTCAGTACTTTGATTTGTTTTGCCATAATGTTTTCGAAAGTAGTTTGGTGCTGATGCACCAAATGCATTTACAAGTGGGGACTCATTTTAAAGCGTAATATATCGTAACTAGTGTTCAATCCGTTTTGGCATATTGGGTTAGTTTTTGCAATGTGCAGGGTTGTTTACTTATAGGTCAACAACACCGAAACTGTACAGTGTCTGTGTGTATATCCATATATAGTGGGGATAGTCAATACTACAGTAAACATGTGTAACGAAACATGTGGAAATAGCCATTTACTTTGCGGAATGCATGGTCATGTTGCCATGTATCGACCAAGTAGGTATATTTAATTAGTACGTTTTTATATTTTATATAGAAGTTAACGTCTGGTTTGGATATGCCAACCTATTTCATTAATCCTGGTACTTATTGTCTGAGTAACATGATAATTTTATTAGAAGACTTTTCACAGTAATATTTTGACTAATAAAACAGTGCTTAGACTGATCCTATAAGCAAACAATTTCTTCGAGTTAACCCTTTCCCACATAGGACAATTCTGCAGCAGACGACTTCGAACACATTTTGTCAAAAAAATAGAAAATCTCTATAAATGAATGGTTAACCTATGACTAAAAGTGGAAAACATTGTGGCAAACTGAGACATTGCTCGTTTTGGGCAATTTCTTCTTTTGTCACTATGTTTTCAAAAAGTCGTCTGCTGCAAATGTTATCATAATATTATATTAGTAGCGACAATGTCCCTCTCTTTTTCAGAAATGAATTCGGTACTGGACGTTGAAAGCCTGAAAGATAAAGAGTCGTCTCTGGAAGATGGTTTGAACTGTTTGTCCTTATTCAATCCACCTAATAATCTGTTCGAATGGAATAATTGTTACGAAAACTACACATCAGCTTGTAGTTTGGGTACGTACGAACTTCTATTAAAATCAATGAAGATTAATCTCATATAATAGTAACAAGCTTAGGATGCAGTACCTCTTACTAAATACAGCCAAACTTGTATCAGCGGTCACCTCTGATAAGCAGCCAACTTGTATTAAGCAGCCACTGAAAGATTAACCTTCAAAGCATGCCTAACATACGACGGATAAGTAATTTCAAGTTGCATCATACCTGAGATCATCATCAGCAGCAGCATCGTCATTATTACTTTTATTATAATAATCATCCTCATAATCAAATTAGATGAATGTTTTCAGATCGAAATGCCAAATTTACATCTGGAAAAACCTCTTGGACTATGGCAGCCACAGCGTGCTTATCAAGAGGGGGACGTCTGATGACTCGAGATGAAGCATTGACTGTGACAGGTAAAAGTACTCAGGCGTGGACTGCTGATGTTCGCATTCTCACTGTTGTTGATAATAGCGGTAGGTACATTTACCCGATTCCCACATACAGCTTATCTTCAGCAAAAATATTGAAATTCTCTATGAATGAAAGAACACTTATTGATGATTAGCCATTCTCTGTAAGCATTTTAACTTTACGGGCACGCATGGTCAAAGTTTAGAAAATGTGTTAAGTTTGAATAAAGTCCGTGCCCATGCGTGCCACACTCCCTATATAGGAGTGTAAATACTTACAGAGAATGGCTATTAAAGTTTGAAATATTGCGGCAAAAGGAGAAATTGCTCATTATGAGCAATTTCTACTTTTGCCACAATGTTTTCAAAAAACGTCTGCTGAAGAGGCGCCATAAAAGCGTCTATATGTTTGAAGTGGATAACTATTAGGCTTATAGTCGACTGTTCGTAACTGAATGCATTTGCATATATATGAATGTAAAACCTAATCAGATAATTTTAAAAAGAACAGAGAGGGGAAATGAAGGAAAAGGAGACGTTGCGTATGATAAGGACGTAATCTCACCCTCGCAATGTATTCGAAAGTCTACTAGATACTTTAAAATCCGACAATATCAAGATAACTTAATCATTGCCTTTGGAAGCTTTGAAATGGAATGGAAATTCTTTGAATTTCTTGGGGGAAAAAGAGCTCGTTTAAATTTAGAATCAAGACAATTATTATATCATCAATAACTTCATTAAAAAAGTACCATCCAAAGATGAAGTCTTGCATTCACCTACGTTATCTTAAAATAATTACATGATGACGATTTTACACCAGGCGCCGGTTTCGTTTTGCATTATTTCGAAATCTAACAACTCATAAACAATTGTTTATACGACCGAATTAAATGACTAATTGCACGCCCGATCACACTATTTTGTATATACATGTACGAGGGTTGTTTGATAAGTTCGTAGACTTTTTTATACGACCGTTTCTTAAAAACGGTACGTATTATGGTATGGTCATGTCCCTCCGTCCCTCCGTCCGTCCCTCCGTCCGTCCCTCCGTCCGTCCCTCCGTCCGTCCCTCCGTCCGTCCCTCCGTCCGTCCCTCCGTCCGTCCCTCCGTCCGTCCGTCCGTTCGGGTTTTCCGCACTTTTTTCTTACATACTTTGAGCTATTGAGCTGAAATTTTGTATAAGGCTTTGTAGTGATGTGTCACAGATCAAGTTCATATTTCCTGGGATTTCGTCAATTTGTGAATGAGTTATGCCCCTTTTTGGACTTAGAATATTTGTTTTCCGCACTTTTTTTCTACATGCTTTGATGTATTGAGCTGAAATTATGTATATGGCTTTGTAATCAAGTGTCACAGATCTAGTTCACATTTCCTCGAATTTCGTCAATTTTTGAATGAGTTATGCCCCTTTTTGGACTTAGAATATTGTTTTTCCATACTTTGAGCTATCGAGCTGAAATTTTGTATAAGGCTTTGTAGTGATGTGTCACAGATCAAGTTCATATTTCCTGGGATTTCGTCAATTTTTGAATGAGTTATGCCCCTTTTTGAACTTAGAATATTTGTCAATTTCTGCATGAGTTATGCATTTTTCATAGTTATGCATTTTTCATAGTTACCCATTATTCTTTAACAACTTATTCCTGAACGACTTTATTAACTTTTTACAAACAAACAATATATCAAAACAAAGAGGAAACTTTCAAAGAAGTTCCTGACGGGCGTATTATGTACCGTTTGCGGTACTCTTGTTTTATAAAAGTCTATTAGAAAAATAAAACTAACACAATTATATATCTCTGGAATGTGCATTCATTTTTCTATAGAATAAAAAAAACATAGTTAAAATTATTTTACAATAAAAAAGATATACCAAATGTTGCAACGTCAGGTGTAGGTACACGGGGCACGGCGTTGTTTTTTCCGACGTCGCGCACGACGTTCCTCATTCCGTATATATCTTGCATATGTGTATGATATTATGTTTTGGTGACTTATAGGGTGTTAATAGTAATTGTTGGAGAATAAATGTATATTGTAAATGCTTTGTAACACATGTTACAGTAAATATCAATTTACTTACTTATTTACTTACTTATACAAACCAAATATCTCGAAGTTGATTGGGAAGATAAATTGAGCGCAGACAAGCACATGCATAAATCGATGAACTGCACTCAAAAAACGATAGACACGAACAGCTTTTTCACGAATATTCGTGTGTTGGTGGTCATACACATGTAGCTTAACTTGATTAGACTTACTTTCACGAACGTGTGGTTTCCACCCATTTTCGGGTAAAGAGGACCGACTGATTTATGTGCTCATAGGCATTGCATTCAGTTTCATCATATCTATGCTTTTGATTTTTAGATTTTTCAACAGCAAGCAGACAGTTTGGTTACATCTCTAGAATTGGTAACAAATATACGATAAGCTTCACAAGGAACACTTCTATAGTTAACAAAGGGTGGTGTGAACAGGGTACGGTCAATTGCACACCACTACTCTGTCGGACTGTCCGTATGTCTGTCTGTTAGTCTATCTCTGTATGTCTGTCTCTGTCTGTCTCTGTCTGTTTCTGTCTGTCTCTGTCTGTCTGTCTGTCTGTATGTCTGTCTGTCTGTCTGTCTGGCTGGCTGTCTGGCTGGCTGGCTGGCTGGCTGGCTGTCTGTCTGTCTGTATGTCTGTCTGTCTGTCTGTCTGTCTGTCTGTCTGTCTGTCTGTCTGTCTGTCTGTATGTCTGTCTGTATGTCTGTCTGTCTCTGTCTCTCTGTCTCTATGTCTCTATGTCTCTCTGTCTCTCTCTCTCTCTCTGTCTCTCTCTCTGTCTTTCTCTCTCTCTGTCTCTCTCTCTCTGTCTCTCTCTCTCTGTCTCTCTCTCTCTCTGTCTGTCTCTCTCTGTCTATCTCTCTATATATATCTATCTCTCTCTCTACCCCCTCCCTCCCTCCATCTTTCTTTACATATCTCTGCATATTGAATAACAACATACACAATCAACCTGGAGATTTTGGAATGCATGTATGTGTCATTATGTGATATCTCACATTAACAAGGAAGTTATCATTAATCATGTTATCTACCTTACAAGTAGTCGTTATCGTAAGCACAACTCATTCATTATACAGGCTAAATATAACGTGTACTCCGCGAATATCAAACTTGATATTTAGGAAATCAGATTTACCTCATTTCGACACATATATGTGTTAGCGGTGTCAGGTGAAAATTTGTCTTGTCGCGTCTCCGTTTCGGCACCCCTTTCCCACATAGGCCTACAACATACCAACAATCTTGAAAACATATTGGTAAACACGTAGAAAATCACCATTATGACAGTTCAATTATTAAATAAGAGTTGAAAACGTTCCGGAAAAACGAGAAATTGTTCATTATGACAAATATTACTCCTTTTCCCACAATAGTTTAAAAGATTTCTGATGCAGATACGTAAGAAGGCGTCTTCATGTGAGAAAATGGTTAAATATGTCCTATGTTAAGGGCTACACTAGGAGACTTTTGTCGGAATGTGTACACCTAGGGCTATATAACATTTAGATGGGCAGGGTGGAAAAGGTGTGACTTTGAGTCTTCATATATGTTATCATTATTCCTTTCCCACTTTTGAAAACATTGTGGAAAAGGGAGAAATTGCTCATGATGTTTTCAACTTTATTTTTTGATTAAACTCTCATTTATGGAGATATTTCACAATTTTTGCCAATATGTTTTCAAAGTCGTCTGCTTCAGAATTGTCGTATGTGGGAAAGGATTAATAAATGTTCCGATTGAATAACAACATCATTCAGTTAAGCCCCGTCTAGCCTTTGGGGGTCTTATTTCCATCCCCGCTTGACATCCTAAATAATAATCTTGGCATAATACTAGTGGGCACACAGTATAGGCGCACATATAGGCGCACAGTGAAGAGTCGCCACTGATTTATATCTCAAACCTTCACAGAAAAAAAAACCTGGTGAAATCAGAGTAACTCTTTCCTACATACAACAAATCTGCAGAAGACTAAGGATACTTTAAAAAAACATCTTTGCAAAAATTTGGGAAATATCTATTAAATTTATAAATGAACGTATGATGATTGAAAAGAGTTGAAAACATTGTGGCAAAAGGATAAATTGCTCACGATGAGTTTTCAAACGTCGTCTGTTGCAGACTAAGGTCGAAAATCGCAAGACGCGGCTTAATTATTACACTATCTCTGATTTAGCTGGACAGTCAAGTTTTATAAACCGGAAGATTTATTTTACACATTTAGAATTTCTTTATTAGTAAGGATCGGTGTGTTATCATATCAAGGACTTTAAACAAACAAAAACGTAGGAATTCTATCACTTGATGTTCTAGTGTATAGTTATGAAAGTCAGTGTATTAGGACTGGAATTGTATTTGTGTTTCATTGTGTCAGGTACGAATCAGCTCATCTTATTTCTGTATGCCTTACGGGCTCAGTGGTTAGAGTGTCATCCTCGAGAGTGTGATATCCGTGCTCGATTCTTGACTGGGTCATACCAAGACAGTGGTAGAGCGTCGGCTTCTCGTACTAAACGTCCTGGTTTCGAATCCCGTGATGAGCGGGTTCTGCCTTTGGGTGTTGTTTTACGCAAACGACGAGAGTACTGGTTAAGTCTCCAGGAAGCAGACATCGAGGGGGAATAATATAAGCTGAAAGCTTATTTCGCAATCGATGTAAAATAGATATGTTTAAACAAATGACAGGAATGGCTTCGATGATGATTACGACGTTTACGCTGGTGCCAGTGCAATATTGCCATTAGCACTGGTTATTTGCCCAGAATAGCATGTTAAAACTGAACTTTAAATACGTTTTGAAAAAGGATAGAAATAGCTCCCGCCCTTAATTGTTGATAGATGATAGCATTACGACGTATACACTGGTACCTAGATGTCTAGATGTGTTCGAAGTTGTATGATGAATAAAAAAAAAGATGGTTGTTTATTTTTTCCCCAATCGAATCTCCTAAATA